>SJJU01002159.1:0-46313 GCA_012932125.1 Conopomorpha cramerella | reverse complement strand
ACGCTCGGTGAACCGTGGGTACTTGCTTTAGCAAGTGCCTCTGCCTACCCCTCTTTGGGATTAAAGGCGTGAAGTGTATATTTTGTATTAAATTTAAAGTATATTCTAAACTCTCTCTAACTCTCAGTTACTTGAACAAATATTATGGGAGAGAGAGATACGAAATCGCCATAAAAATTGTGACAAATCAAGCGATACTTACCTGTTTTCTCGAGTATAACCGAATGGTGCATACAACCGAAATAAGCCTTAGGCATTTTACGCACATTATCGTTACATAGTATAAAACAAAGTCGCCGCCCGCTGTCTGTCCCTAAATATGCTTAGATCTTTAAAACTACGCAAGGGATTTTCATGCGGTTTTCTTTAGTAGATAGAGTGGTTTTCAACGAAGGTTTATATATATATAATACATGCATGTAATCGCAGAGAATCTCTGTTAATATTGTATAAAACAAAGTCGCCTCCCGCTGTCTGTCCCTATCTTTAACGCTATGCAAAAGATTTTCATGCGGTGTTCTTTAATACCTACATAGATTGATTTTAGAGTAAGTTTATATGTACGTACCATGCATATAACAGCAGAGGAACACTGTTAATAATGTATATTGGCAAAACAACATTCGCCAGGTCACCTAGTTTCATCATAAACACTTGAAGAGTTTGTTGACGACCCAATTGGCCTATCGATGGTTCCTATTAAGAAAGTCGGATCTACAAAACGGAACATGTTCAGGAGAGAATACAGAAGTTAGTTTTGGATATTAAAACTAAACTACTTGTGGTACATACTCCAAATTTACAACAGCTTACAATCATTGGTATCTTTACGTGATATAATATACGTATAAGTTTATAGATCTTAATATCGCCAATCTAACGGTGTACGTAGAAAAGTACATATTCCTAAAATTGTACTACCGACATTTTTAATTGGGACCATCGCTATAATTAGACACCTCACAGAATGAACATATCTGCTACGATATCAACAATAGAACCATCACATCACTCGACCACCAAAACAATGCATCAAAACACAACACAACTTATCGAAATGATCGTACATATCAACGGATCTCATCAGCCATTATAAGTATTAACATGATAATTAACGCGCCGTCGAGGGTGGTCTGCGACCAGCAGTGGATTCGGTGGATGGACAACAGTACGTACATTGAGAAGGAAATCACTGAGTCACAATTTACCGGTATCTGTGTCTGAGGTTCTTAAACTGTTGTTGTATCACAGCCTTGAGGAAATGGGTTCGAAATCCGTCAGTTTATTTAGTGATTACTGCCCGACTAATTCCTAAATATTTTTTATTAATATTTATTTAGCAATTAACTCTGTCTATCTCTCAGTTGAGCAATGTAACACACAGCATTCTCGTCCCGCGTTGCCGAAACGTTGTTCCGAAACGACTGGACCAATTTTCATGCAATTTTGTGTAGGTAGGTATATGTGTAGTTTAGTTACACATATACCTACGATATTGACGATATTGTTACAATCCTTACAGCATTTGACCACCCATGAACTATTTAGAAAGCAATTGTAAATTAACAGTAAAAACATTTTTTCTGCATCGAAAATGTTCTGCATGCAAGATCTTTCTATATTTTCGCTCATTCACATAAAACACCATTTGCGTCTACTTTCATAGTGCGAACCGCCAGGGTGTGGAATGACTTGCCGGAGTCTGTGTTACAGTCCGGAACTCTTCAAGTCACGGGTACCTAATGAACCAGTGTGCTCCATCGTAGACCACACCGTTACTTAACATCAGGCAGGATGGTGGTCAAACGCTTGTTAACTGTGTTTAAAAAAAACAATAAAAAGATTAAAAGAGAAATTGAGAAACACTGGTACGAACCTACCTTTTGTTTTGAACACACAGGTTTCTACGGATTACTTATAATCTATAATCCCTTATAATCATGGCAGTAATGTGGCTTAATCCGATTACTTCACACTGTTACTACCTGCTTATTTCATTTTATTTAAGCAGTTAGATTATTGAGGGACTTTCGGGGAAAAATAAGGCATAAGTCCTTATCCAGGTTATAACCTAGAGGTATAGTACAAAGTTTTTGTCAAACTGCGATCAGTATTTTTTTCCGTGAATAAATAATAACAAACATATGTTCGTATGTAATATAATCACATATCGAAATAAACACTTACCTATTTCGTTGAAATATATTTAAGTAATACTACTAACCGGCCCTGGTTTCGCACGTGTGCAATGTGTTTATTTAGAACATCACAATAGCAGTGGCGTGCACTGGCTTTTATGACAAGGTAGGCAGCAATCCCCAAGGATTGACACCTATGTATAGGTAACTTGTCTTCACGAAACATAGGCCCCTATCTATCTTCTCACCCACCAAACACAGGACCCTCGGTTAGCCTATGTCGTGAGTACAACAAAAAAGATCTAGCAATAACTCTATTATTAGGTCGGGTAGCCAAAATACTAAGGTAGGCAGTGTATTTTTGCCTCTATGGTGTGCGCGCCACTGCACAATAGAAACCTCTAACATTTTTTTCAGTTTTTCTCTATTACTACCTTTCTGTGAAATTACTCTATCTATTGAGAAAAAAACCGCTTCGAAATTAGTTGCACAGTTTAAAAGATCTAGGTAAGCATAGTTACGTGAAGACAGATAGCGGAAAGCAATTTTATTGTAGGTAAACTATGTACTTTCCTTTTATTGTTAGATATAACTTTTTCGGCCTTTTATTTATAAATAAATATTTTAACAACACACACATTACCTTCATCCCATGTTAAGTAGCTAAAGCACTTGTGTTATGGAAATCAGACAGCGAAATATATGTACTTACTTAAATAAAAAGATCTTTTTATTAACTACATACTTATATAAATAAAACACCTAGACACATCCAACATGCACTTAAAACCTCATCACCCAAATACCTGACAGCGGTGGGAATCGAATCCACGACCCCACGGTATAGAGGCAGACATGCTGACCACTACACCAAGGGGCCCGTCGATTTATACATATTGTCTATTAAACACCATAAAAAACCAAATGTGTATACCTACTTCGCTCATGCGAAGAAACTATTCGATGAAACTTAAAATTCGGCAGAAGCAAAGTGTTAAAATAACTTTTTTTCTGCAAGATCTCATTAAAGAGTTCTTATATTTACAAAGAAACCTCTTTAATAAAAACTGTTAAAAAAATCGAGCCGCCACCGTCTCATTTGCTAATCATAGCGATAATAATATTTAAAAGTCTGCGGTGAAAGTAGATTGGCTTACTTTTAAAGATTGGTTTATCCAACAATACACCTATTTAAATCCGGCGCAACAAATAATCTAAGAAGTCATTCAGTTTGGTGGCTCATAACGTCAGTGGTGTAAAAAGTAGATACCTATTCGAAACCAGCCGTGTGGTCACGGCGAATACTTGTGTCATCATCCCTCCCCAACCTTTGCTGTCGTGGGGGTCGTAAGAGGCGACCGAGGGAACTCTTCAGAGAACGGACAGCAGCGCTCTCTGTGAGTTAAACCACAACACCACTGCGATCGCAAACCCGCCTGCCAAGCGTGGCGATTAAAGGCATTTCATCCTAAATCTCAATAGGTATATAAAAATCCAGTGTCATGATGTTTGTTCCCAATGAACTCTTTACTAAGGCTACCGATATTCACAAAATTTGGCATTTGTATGTGATTTCGTCCAATTAGAAAGATAGGATAGTTTATATTTCGTGACATCCACTGCTGGGCACATGCCACCCTGGAGGTTATACTAATTTTATATTAATAGTTAAGACAGGACTACGTCTATCGAGTCCACTAGTTGTCATAGAAATTTTGAGGGAGGCCCTCGCCAAGAAGTGAGACGTTCTATGGCTGATGATGATGACTCGAAACCAGATATCTCGAATGAAAAGATGTATGAACGAGAATGAAGCGATAGAGGTATGTCAGGACTGTGACAAATCGAGATCTGTGTCTACCCTTCTGGGAGACAAACGTGTATTTTAAGTAGGTACAAACGATCGACCTTAGGGTCGAAACTCATAGCAATGGTACTTGACATTAAGGTAGGGTATTTTTAGCTCTAAAAAATATATTTTATTTAAATAAAATCTAATCTTCTGGATTGGTCTCCTACCTACTTCACCACATTATCACCACATTTAGAATAAATTATGAATGAATTCAGTTTTTGTAAAATATATCCTTGATTGCAATCTTCTAAAATGTACTTGATCCCTAGACACTTTTAATGTGTGTAGTAAAATATTTTTTTACTTGTCACAATACATATAATATCTCTTTATTTATGGTGTTCAGTGACACAAGAAATGTGATCTAAACTGCTTAACCACGTTCTTGGCCAACTGAACCAATTTATGTAATCAATACGGCAGTCTAAAATAAATTATAATATTATACCTATAGTTTGTTAGCAATAAGAAAGATACACTTATCGACTTTGAACTAGAAACAGGTCCTATCTGATCTTAAGAGTTCATGCAACTTTTAAAACAAAAAGTACTATCTGACATAGTAATACTAATCAAACTCGTATCATACTGACGGTTTAGATAGGACGTATTGCCAGTTCATAGTCGTTATGCCCTTTAATTCTAAAGGTACAAGGGATATTCAGAGGTGCTTAACAAATGTAGTTTTTGCGTGAAAACTACTTAACTACTTAACACAATGAAACAAATTTATATTCACACGCTTGTCACACAATTACGGTTAAGTAAATATGCCTCATTTAAAAAAATAAGTGTAGTAGAAAGATAAGTGCTTACTTATATTTCTTACGTTATGGAATACGTCGAAACGATTAATATAATTATCTAGAAATAAATAATGTATTTTCAGTTGTTTATTTTAGTTGACTAATGGTTTAAATTGTAATCTATGTATATGTGCTTTTTATGCACACACACACACACACAAACGCAAGCGCGCGCGCGATGTATTTTATTGTACCTAATTACTTCTACAAGCAATCACGGCCAGCAGTCAAAAGATTCGTTCAAAGAATTCGAAAAAAGTATAACAATACCTAGCGTGGAAATCTATTCAATGTGGGCCGCTAGGTAGACTAATAGACTTCAATTTCCTACAAGTTACTACACTAAAACAACAATTAACATAGGATGAAGGCAATGTGTGTGTTGTTGTAAAATATTTATTTATTTTGTAAAATCCGGAAGTGAGTAATGTACGTAAGAAATAATAACACGGAATTTCCCCAATAACAACACAAATACAGGGCGAAGGCGCCAAGAGATATCATCCCGCCAAATTGTACCTGTCCATAGACAAAACGTGCACACACTAAACTTTTTATTTTTCCTTTTTATTTCACCCACACGGCCAGGGCTAATGCCTTTACAGCCAGTTGCGAACAAAAGTTTTTTCCTCAACTCCCGTTAGGCGCAAGGACTTACGCATGCAGGTACTTTATTGTCTTTTTGAACTTTTTTTTTTCTCGTGTGACTATCGTTCTTAGAAGGCCGCCTGTTGGAAATCACCACACGCCAAATGTTACGTACGAACGCGTCTATGACTCACACGTTTGGGTATTTTGTTTTTTTTTTTAGAGTTATCGATATCGTATTGTTGAATAAGGATTTGTATCCTTCTTTTTATTGTGGCCAGTTAGGTTCGTACATAGGTGACTCATTTAGTAATGTACTTACACTCGTATAATATTGTAGTACGGTTCTGACAAAAATGTTCTAACAAGCTCATCTAAATACTTACTTCTTACCTCTTTGAAAATAGCAGCCCTCCATTGACTACTTAGCAAAAGCCAGAAATGAAGTAAATATCTCTTCCAAGAAGCTTTTGAAGCTCACAACGTCGCCCCGCCGCACATTTAATTTATAACTTTATAATAACAATTCCTATTGAGGCTAGGC
Organism: Conopomorpha cramerella; assembly: GCA_012932125.1. NCBI lineage: Eukaryota > Metazoa > Arthropoda > Insecta > Lepidoptera > Gracillariidae > Conopomorpha > Conopomorpha cramerella. Next base: position 40,382 of record SJJU01002159.1, on the reverse strand, counting down.
AAGCACATTCTTCGATACATTGCATTGCAGGTTAGTTTAGAATGTTGGTCAACTCCATATAGCAATAGTTAGGTAACGTGTATGTATAGACGCAAGTTGGCCTAGCTTTGAACCACTTTGGTCGTAGCCACACAACGAGTTTGACTCGGGCGCGTTTAGGAAACTTGTCCAATCCGAGCGGTGACACTCCGGGCCCGAGAGGCGTAGGCACAAAAAATAAATACATAATATGTCGGTAGGCGTCACATATGAGGTAGGAGTGTGTCGTATGTGACGTGTGTGTGGGGGGGCGGGGGCGCGAGCGGAGCCCGGGAGGGGGCCGGGCGGGGGCAGGGGCGGCGCCAGGGCCTCCCACCGCCGGCCAGTGCCCACCGCACGCATTCGCGCGACACCGCCGCGCCGCGCGCCCGCTTCCCGCCCGACTGCCGCCGCTCACTCCGCGCTCGCTGCTCGACCGAGACGCACGTACGCGACTCCCGCCTGCCCCTACCCTCACGGCAAATTCGTGTCGCGCGCGACTCCGCACTTAGTGCTGTGAAGTGACTTTAATCTTTCAACGTTCTCAAGACATTTTACATCTTCCCAAATTATACCTACTAGAACAACAAAGGACATTGTGAATTTGTAACGAAAATAAAACAAACTCAAACTTGAAACTGTGTGGACAGTGAGATGCGCCGGTCGACGTCCGCCGGCAAGGCGATCCGCTGAAAGGGTTGACGGGGTGTGAGAGCGGGCGAGAAGGCGGTCCCGGTGCGCGCAGGCGCGTCCGTTGAGTTTAGCACTAGAGGTCGGCGCCGCCAGCTCGCCGCACGCGACATGGACGACAAGCCCAGCGCGCCCGCCGCCGCCGGCGAGGAGCACTACAGCCTGCGCTGGAACAATCACCAGGCGCACCTGCTGCGGGCCTTCGAAGCGCTTCTGCACGCGGAGACTCTCGTCGACGTCACCCTCGTTTGCGCCGAGCGCCGAGTGCGAGCGCACAAAGTCCTGCTCGGGGCCTGCAGTCCGCTGTTCCGCCGGATCTTTAGCGAGAACCCGTGCAAACATCCAGTTATCGTGTTGAAAGACTTTCAAGGATGGGAAGTTCAGGCCGTGGTGGACTTCATGTACCGCGGCGAGGTGTCAGTGGCGCAGGAGCAGCTGAGCACCGTGATCCGCGCGGGAGAGTCGCTGCAGGTGCGCGGGCTGGCGGACCAGGAGCGCGGCGAGGAGGCGCGCACGCCGCCCGAGACGCCGGCGGCCAGCAGCCCGGCGGCCGCCAGCCCGCCCGCGTCGCCCGCCAGCCCGCAGCCGCGCCGCAAGCAGGCGCGCCCGCGCCGCCGCTCCGGCGAGGGCGACACGCCCGAGAACCTGTCCATGCGCCGCTCGCCCAGCGGCCTGAAGGCCGTGCGCCTGGCGCGCCCGCGCTCGCCGCAGAAGGAGGACGAGGAAGAGCCGCCGCCGCCGCCAAGGATGTTCCAGCCGCACCAGGACATGTTCCCGCCAGTGCCACCAGTCTCTGCGCTCTCCCTCACGCCACCGCACAGTAAGTACCTACCATTATCTGGTCTGCTACAATGATAGTCTGATAGTGAGTTCTGTAATAATAGGTACTAGTCAATTTACGGAAAACTGTAAATTAAGCAATACCTAGATAATTTGTCGAATAAGTGTTATTATAAAGAACACGTTAACCTTAAAGCGTTTAGACGTTCATTAGAAGTAAAGCGAGAATCAAATCGTAATTCCTATGAATATAAAACTTGGATTTTACTACCGATGTCAGGGACCAGCGGATAGTCGTATGAACATAATCAAGTCTATAAAAGGCCGTGAATTATAACAGAATCTAGAACATGTCTTCAAATAGAATTGAGCCTAAAAACAATAATACTGGTGTTACTATGTCGATGAAGCGGAAGGTTTTGAGAGAAAAAAGTCTGTGACATTGTATATTAGTATAATTATTCCTATTCAGTGACTAGATCGAGAAAAACTAAGGTCAATATCACAATGTCGTTTTGGATGGTTTACTTAATGTTGATAATAAACATTGTTACTGCGCAAAAAAAGGGCCTTCACACTTTAACAGATTAAGTGTTCACATGGGCTTGTCAAGGGACAAAATCACTTCCAACAGACCATAGTCTTTAATATCGTAGAATGTAAATTAACTAACATCGTAAAAACTAATTAGAATCTAACACAAAAATGTCTTATATGAATAGCTTCCTCTATCTTTTAATGTAATCTATAGCGAAATAGTTATACCCTGGCTAGACTTGATCCAATAAACACCGTTGCCAGACTTGCGAGGGATCTATTCACATCCAATCGATTTATCGATAAAACTAATCTCGCCAGGGTAAGTAATAGATTCGATTAACGATTCGATACAAAGTGTTGTTCGGAGGCCACTTGGGATAAATTAAGATCACCTATTCACATGTCAGAATCATTATCTACGATCGCATGAAAGTCTTACCATTACCTATTGCATGGTAGCCGCGAAGGATCGCATAAAGTGTTTAATGGCGCTGCACAAACCGGACGGGCAACGGTAAATTGTTAATTTTACTCTTCACTAATTATAACGTCATAGTGATATGATACTAAAATATATTGTTGCGTTTGTTAACATTCGTGAAACTTTATTTTAGGCAATCATATTCATATGTTTATTGTATTCATGTTGTAACAAGGTCTTATATAATTATACGACTAGCAGACTCGGCAAACGTTGTTTTAACAATTATAGCCTATATGTTATTCTAGATTATAAGCCACAATGCTGCCAAGTTTAATCAAAACCAGTCCAGTACTTTTTGCGTGAAAGAAGGACAATACATCCGTCCAAACTTTCGCATTTATAAGTATTAGTAGGATAGTAAGGTAACAAACATGAATCCTGTAAAGGTATAACAATTTCACTTAATTTTAATTTAGGTACCTGAAATTACTTAAGTAGCTATACCTTAAAATAATCTAATTTCTTCAAATTACGCAGGATGGTAGTCAAACTAGAGTAAAATGAATGGCGTGTAACTGTTGGTCCTAAGCAATAAAATAACATAAAATTTATAGTTGTTTAGAAAAAAAACCACTTATTTGAGGCAATCTAACTCCCGTATTCTGAAACGTGAACCAAGCACTACTCAAGTAAGGTTTATGTTTTGTCTGACTCTAATGGCAGGTGTCAAAAAGAGACAAATGCGACTCGAGAATTACGTATGCATTTTTGTTTTAAATATGGTCTAAGTGCGACTTGGAGTGTTTTAAGCTCGCAGTAGATACATTTTTATGCACTTTTTACAACGAAACAGGTTAGGCAATGGCGCTTGCTAAGTAAAATAAGATATGGTGGTTTTGTCATTATGTTTTGCTTCCCTGGTAACATTACATAAACTCCGAAAAGGAGATCTTAAAATACATCCCTAATAGGTACAGCTGAAATAAAAATTTCGGATATCAAATCAAGACTCAAAACTATTACGCCGCGCTATTTACTTATTACTAAATACTTTATTGCACTAAAAGTACTATTGCACTAAGGTGGACTTAATACTGAAGTATTTTCTACTAGTCAACCTCGTAATGGGAGAACATAGGTACGGCTCAATTTTATCGCATTATTTTTTTATATACCTACCAGGTATATAAAACAGAAGCACAGACTATTCTAGAAAAATAAAAACGATATAAAACATCTCTTCTAATATTATAAATGCAAAAGTAACTCTGTCTGTCTCGCTTTCACGCCAAAACTACTAAACAGATTTAAAAGAACTTTGGTTTACAGATAGCATCGAGCCTGAAAAAGAACATAGGCAAATTTTTCCCCTATCTTGTGGCACGCGTCACTAAATAAAAGTGCGTTATAGTTTGTACGAAATACTGAAAATGCGCGTATAAAATCGCTAGCGTACCACTAGTGTTTCTATACAAGAACGATTTAAACTGGCCCAATGATATGTTATTACGGAATCTCGTAGTTGGACGCAAGAAATTACAGTTATACTTTGCGTGGATGGATCATAAGTCAATTCAGTTTTATTGTTTCCTTAGTGACGTGTGCACGGAGGTTTGTGGGCATACGTGTGTTTGTATGTGTGTGTGTGTGTATGTGTGTGTGTGTGTGTGTGTTGGGGTCGATTGCACGTAATTGCGTCCGTGTAATGAAGGGTTGCACACTCGACCAGCGCTCACACTACACATTTCCAAGGGTGTGTGTCGAGCATCGATTGCACCTTTAAGCTTACCCGTGTATTATTATTTTTTTTGCTCGCGTAACTTGTGTCTACATAAAAAGCTTTCCGTAGTACAGAAATCGGCAGTAAATCTGTGTTCTTTTAGTAGCATTATTATTGTAATAAAATATCGAACATAGACAATTCACTTCTTGAAATAAAACTGTCGCCTAGGCTAACTGTATTTCTAGGTTTATGATTAGGGCTCATATAAAGACACTATTATTCAGTTAATACGAGTGATTCGCTCATGTTCTACAGAGGTACGCTTCCAAGTATTGGAAGAAATACAGCTGGCATAATTAGGTAATTCAAATTCCAGACTAGCACAAACAAAAAAGTATGAATAGGTACTGACACCAGTACTTAATCGGAACTTTTCCTTTGACTGGCAATTTAGAAAAAAAAAGAGAAACCAACGCAACAATATTCCTAAATCAATAAAAAAAAAAAATTCCCGTGACAAATCATACGAAATTGGAACATCGTCGCCGTGTTCCATTCCATTCCATTCAACCAGTTCACAGCTTCTTAGATCTCGGCAATAATTACGCTGGCTTTTTACGACATATTATAGAACCGGCAGTTAAATCCGCGATTTCCTAAGAGTGCAATCATACGTGAGTCCACATGAGTCAGTTGTTGGAGACCACTTGAGTTTTACCATGTTTTAGTGTTCCTGGGACGTGTTGCTGTGCGGGTTTCATTGCTCTGAATGGTAAACATAATGAAGCGGGCTGGTGTTTAGACCGGAGTACGCTGTGCAATTAGTTTTATTTTATTATTGCAAAATGTTTTACGGCTTTAATTGCAAAGGTTTTTGACACTTGGTACAGTGTTCTTGCGAGGTGTCTTGGATAAATATAATGGAAATGAAAATTACAATGTATTATTGTAATTACTAGAATTGGACGTAGTTACACAGAAAGGACTCGATCCACAAAAAGTTACTTCGGAGATATTGAGCTTTAAAGTTTGGATGCGCAATTGACCCGCCATGCACGTGGATTGAGTCAGGTTAAAAAATAGTTTGCAGTGAACTTTTTTGTGTTTTTTTATATGATGGATATGTCTTAACTTAGCACCCTGGTATAGCTACATCAATTTCGGGCAAAGTGTGGATTGAACCCTTTCTGTGTAACTACGTCCAATTCATACCGAACGATATTATAAATTAATTGCTTCGGAATTGAAAATAAAAGTTCACAGTGTATTATATATAATACACCTACCTACTAGAGAACGCCCCGCGATTTCATTCGCGTAGTTTCTGTATTTCATACAAACTATAACACCTTCTATTTAGTGACGCGTCCCACAGAATAGGGATAAAAGTAGACTATGTCCTTTCTCAGACTCTAAACTATCTGTAAACCTAAATTTCTTTAGTTTTGGCGTGAAAGCGAGACAGACCGACAGAGTTACTTTCGCATTAATAATATTAGTATAGATTTAGATGTCATCTAGGTAAATGAAACTAGACTATACTATTATTTTTTTGTTCTAATTTAGTGATATTTCAAAAACACCACGGATGATTGAAAAACCTAATTCTGTGGACTATACAGTACAGATACAGCACTTAAAGAATCAAAGAGAACTGTACGATGAAATCTTACTACAATAAAGGCTTTCATTAACTGTAACAGCAAGTTGGGTAGCTTAGTCCCTGGTTTTTATTGCACACTTAAAGCGTTTTCGCCATTGGCATTTCACGAGAGCGGAATATATAATAAGAAAATGTAATTGTCAAGAATATAGGTAGGTACCTATAACATGCGTTGGCTGACCTAAAACTCTGATCTATTGTTTACTTATAAGTTCTTCATAAACCATGATCACGCGATCGTCGACGTTTCGTCGTCACCTTCGGAAGGTATCGTAAAAAAAAAAACACTTCACGAAGGTATGACATTGGTATGTAGCGATGGCTGCGCGCACGCAAGGGCACGGCATAGGTACCGCCATTTTGCTGCTGTTTATGTATAAAAAAGAAGTAGGTATATCATCTAGCCGTGTGGTGATGGGGAATAGAATCCATGTGTCAACACCCTAGCCTAATTTTTCCCGTCGTGGGGGTAGTAAGAGGCGACCGAGAGAACCCTCCAGAGGACGGGCAGCAGCGCTCTCAGTGAGTTAAACCACAACACCACTGCAATCGCCAACCCGCCTGCCAAGGGTGGCGATTATTGGCATTTCCCCGCAAAAGATCATGGAAATCATTTGGGGAGGCTCTCCTCCAACAGAGGACGTCATGGGGCTGATGATGATGAGGTAAATTGTAATTATAAGCAATGAAGCGAAAATATGCAAATTAATGCGTTTACACAGGTTCATATTATCTCTCGTGAGTTAATACTTGCCGTATAGTTATTAAACAGTTGTAAAACGGAATTAAGTCATAACAGTATAAACAAGAAAGCAAACATTTAAATAAAAGCCGTGCGATTTAGTATCGGAAATGCTACGAGTTTTTTTTTAAACTAAAAGCTGAAAAATGCATTTGAGTCGTACTAAAACCCCAATACCAAAAGATATGTGAACCCTAAAAAGAGGGCATTTGGGATTAAATTTAAAAGGCGCGAAGTACATTTAAAAAAAATTTCACAACATTAAAAATGCAGATACAAAATAATACTTTTAATACACTTGAATGTGTCAATTACCTACATATTTTTTACTTCATTAACATTTTGTAGATATTTTCGATAACCGATAATAATTCTGTAGATATTTTTGATACCTAAACAGCACACTGGCTAACCATAATCATTTATGGACTTCATGTGTTAATAATGATCTTAAAAGCGTATATTTTTCATACATCGCGACATGGCTTTCGAGACACCAAAATGTCGAAATTCTCCGCGCCAAAGTACCTTTATGTACCCACATTTTGTGTCTTGCACACAATAAACTAATAACATAATAAATAAGGTCCAACCTCACTCACAGATAGTTTATACAGGACAAGCTCGTGTGCGCATTTACATTGAATGAGCTGCGCTTGCGCCGCTCTGACCTACTAGCGCCACCGTTTTCATTTTTACGACTAAAAGGGAAATCTCTGTAGCCCGTGGCCGAGGCAACGACGACACGCGAACACACCCTATATTCATTTGACGAATGATATTTGAATAAATGGAATAGAAATCTTTATAATGTCCATTTAACCATTATGCGTGGATTTTATGGTTTACGGTACACGTTTCGCATCGGCTTTACACGAAGTAGGTTTAACATGAAAAGAGATCTTGTGTATATAATAGTAAGATTCACACTTACATGTACTCTCAAATTAAGAAAATGGAAGTTTTTATGTTACTCCTGCGGAGTACAGTCTGGAGGTCTTCAAGTCACTGGTGAATAGCAGTGGCGTGCACTGGCTTTAACCCCCAAGGATTGACACCTATGTATAGGTAACTTGTCTTTACGAAATGTAGGTACCTAACTATCTACTCACTCACAAAACACAGGACACAGACCTTCGTTAGCCTATGTCGTGAGTACAACAAAAAAAATCTAGCAATAACTTTATTATTAGATCGGGTAAACAAAATACTAAGGTAGGCAGTGTCTTTTTACCTATATGGTGTGCACGCCACAGCTGAATAGGTACTTAAGTAGTTAACAAGTGGGCTCCATCGTAGACAGCATCGCTGCCTAACATCAGGCTGGATGGTGGTCGAACGGTTGTTCATAGTGTATTAAAAAATAATCACATCGCCGGGTGGATTTGTCTAAACCTATAATGGAAAGTACAAAAACGCCGCTGAAATTCAGGATAAACTGTCTTTGACAATCTTTAAAAATCGTCTTTAAGTGTAGTAATTTTCAGCTGCTAATAACTCTTATAATCCATAAATTAAATCTCTCACTCCGACAAGATATCTGTACCTCCTATTAGGCACGTTCACTGAAACAATAATCAGTAGGTACTCTGTCACGTGAGCATACTTTGTCTCTTTTACACATAAACAATTAGAGCGAGATAAACAGATAGTTGAACATAGATTCAGCAACTTTGAAGCACAGATCTCTATCTACACACATCAAAAGTGTCTAGGGATCTAGTAGATTTTAGAACATTGCAATAATAAATAAATAAATAAATATACCGGGGACATTTTTACACACGGTCACCTGACCCCAAACTAGGATACCCAATCAAGAATATATTTTACAAAAACTGAATTCATTCATAATATATTCAAAATGTGGTGATAAGTCATTGATACAGGCATGGGGAATTAGGTAGCAGACCAATCCAGAAGATTAGATTTGATTTAAATAAATTCGATTTTTTTAGAGCTAAAAATGTTCTTGATCCCTAGACACTTTTGATGTATGTATTATGGAAGCAATACTGCTTGGTGGTTACTTACCGTAATAGCCCCATAAAAGATATTACTAACGAGTCTTAGTTAGAATAGAACTAAAATGACAATGTAAATTTTTTATTCTTATCATGTAGTGACCAAGATTTGAAAAAGCATGCGCTTCGGTGGTTTGGGCATCCCGACTTTCATCCATTCCCATGGAGGGAATGATGATTGACGATAGAGATTTATATGGGCGATGTAATATCTTTGATAGATTGTTTTTTTTTACAAAACGTTTAATTACTATACATAGAATCCTTGAGTGTCATAATATGCTCACCGTGTGACATAAACTCATCTCCTCAGCCCGATAAGTGGCTAATCAATCGGATATCGACACACATACCCACATTCCCATGCCGACAATGACATGCGCACGCGCATCGGGCGCCCACTGCTGCGCCGCGGCCATCTTTAATTGCCGCCTAACTAGCCATTGTTCATTGGCTTTTTTTTTCTATCCATAATATCCCACAGAACACGTGTGGCGCGTATTTTAATTAATACGACCTGTTATGAGTGTTTAAACGACCACGGATGAGACGATGTTGCATGTGCATGGAAAATACAAGTGTTAGAACCTAGATACGTACCTACTTCTTTATAGAGAAACTAGCTAACCTGGCAAACGTTGTTTTTCCAATATATAGGTATTACTAGTGGACATCCCGCGATTTCATTCGCGTAGTTTATTACCTGCATCCCAAATTTGAAGCGTCTAACTTGAGCCGTTTAGATTTTTCATACAAAAGAATTCTCCCGTTTATTCCCGTTCCTGTGGGAATTTCAGGAATTCCTTTCTTAGTGCACCCCTATGGTACCTAAGCTACGTTCGTTCCAAATTTCAAGTGTCTACGTTCCGCCGTTTGGGCTGTGCGTTGATATGACAGTCAGTCAGTCAATCAGTCAGCTTTTCCTTTTATATATTAAGATTAACAGTGTTTCCCTGCTATTACATGTATGTATAGATACACATAAATCTTCCTCTAGAATCACTCTATAGGACAGCCGCATCCGGAAAAACCAAACCGCATCAAAATACTTTGTGTAGTTTTAAAGATCTAAGCATCAGTGGCGTGCGTTGGCTCTTACGACAAGGTAGGCATTAATTCCCAAGGATTGACCTATGTACAGGTAAATTGTCTTTAAGTTACGAAATATCTACTCACAAAACACAGGACCTTCGTTAGCTTATGTCGTGAGTACAACAAAATAAGATTATCTATTATCAGATCGGGTAGCCAAAATCCTAATATAATTGTCTTTTTGCCTATATCAAAGAGTCCCATTGGTACACGTCCAGTCTCCGAAATCGAACCCGCGACGTCCCGGTTCAAGGATCCGACCAACTGGACCAGAGACGCGATCGCTACCTTACGCTACCTTAAGCTACCTTAACTACCTACATTACAATACATCTTAAAAACCTAGTATTTTCGCATCACCGAGAAACCCTTTCATGATCCCCACTAGTCCATCGTGAAATAGGTAATCCCCAAGGTAGCATAACAAAAATACTTAACGAAATCATTTTTTAATGAAACACGCTTGTCTCTAAATATATTCGCGCCTATATACCCGGTGAAAAATATTGAGTTAGGTATACTTAGCGAAGTTTTATATTCAATCTGTGACTCTTATAAACTATATTTGGTGTATTACAACAATATTATGTTAATAACAAAATTGAAAAAAAAAACACTATTACGTTAGGATAACATGGGTAGGTACTTAAAAACCTATTAAATGTGTAGGTACATGAATAATGTATTAGCTCCCTACAAATATGTACCTACATAATCCGACAAACAAATATTGTAAGTAAGAAGTATCCGTATCAAAAAACAACAATGAGGAATGCCGATCGGGTACATTTGTAACCATAAATTTCAGTAAAATATATATCATTCATACGGACATAAATCCTTTATTATAATTTCAAATGTTATCGTCATTACCATACGTGTCGCATTGAGTTTCTTGCAAGTAAAGGCCTATTCATACTAGCGCAGTTTACTCGACGCTTGTAAAAAACACCCTTACATTTAACTTTTTTTACATGCAAGCATTTGACTTGTATGGTGTTAAGCAACCGATGTCGCCTACGACAGGTACGATACTATTTTAGGCTAAGTTTTGTAGTCGATGTGAACAAGCCCTTATGTCGTGTCGTATTAAGTCGGGTGCACACTCCAAAGTACGCTCAATTTAAGAGGAAAGTAAACAAATTACACGAACGTCTGACACTGGGTGTTTATGCTAATTAGTACTCTCGTTTTATACAAATTGAATAAAACACGGAAAAGCAATAAAATGCGAATAATATTTCCAACACAGGACACGTTGGGTTGTTTGTTTTTTTTTATTCTAATTCTACCTTTTTCATAGGCACAGCCATCAAAGTGATATGTAATGAACTTAGAAATTATTATCGCAGCCTGATACACAAATGAGATTAAAATTTAGTACCCAGACTTTATTAAAAAAAAATGTGTAGATAAGTTTCGTAAAATTACTCTTGCATTCTCCAAACTCCAGTAAGACCTATTTCTAAATCAATAATCAGTACACAAACGACACCTGAGTACCTATAGTTTATCTCTTTTACACAAACACGCTAAGAGCGGGACAAACTTTATTAGTGATCTGAACTTGAGCGGAGTTTCAGAATCGGTGTAATAGAATGTTAAGGTACTTTGAATACCACACACGTCACCTCGCCGAACTTTGATCTTTGAAGATCAACTCTCGCAAACTTCCCTCCAGTGTAAACACAGCCGAGGGGCGTTTTGTGTGCCGATATACGGGTTAGTGTAACAATAATTTATGTGTACATTTCTATCTGAGGTAATTTATTTAGCAGGTGACTCGATCGTGAAAGGTGAGAGCGACGTTGCCAGATCGTGCACGATCTAACTAACATATGAGATTACTTGCACGAATAACTTTAGCAACTACCTACCTACCGCGACCTGATCAAGTTGTCAGACTCGAGAATGGCGGAATACTCTGTGACGTTTATTTGACACTTCTCGTGTCACTTGTGTCAGTAATGTCAAATTAAAATTGAAAATATTTTGGGTTTCCGTAAGATTGTTAGTTGGAAAACGTCAAAAGCGAAGTCGAATTTTTCATAGACTTAATAAGTTCGAATATTTGCCCATTTAAAAAAAGTACCAAATTCTATCAAATAAATCTTTCGCAATCAAATGGCAACCGGCACGATCATTGTAAACATAAGAAATGAGCACACACTTTTCGGATCACCAGCGATTTATCAACACGTGTAAGTGTATACTATTTTTTTATTTCTATTATACACTCTGGGAAGAAAAAACATGTTAACCGTAAAATTTCCCACTTCTTAACGGCTCAGAAGCGAGTCTAAAAACAAATAATATACATTTATTAACTTAGATGGCCTAGCCGTCGTGATGAGTAAACATATACGTACACCACTCATAGCAGTGGCGATGCGACAATCACAAAACTACGCTCTTTTAAAAAAAAACTGTCCATTGGATTTCCAACGACCATAAAAACATGGAGCCACCTAAATCATCGGAGAATACACGATATTGTTCTATTATTACCGTGTGCGTATTCTTCGCCATTATAGTATCTGACAAACTGTTATAATTGGTGATCGCACGCGCTGCCCCGAGCGGGACTCCGCTTGCTGCGCTATTCGCTTGGCCGGAACAAACACATAGGTCCTTGTCCTTAGCCAAAACCTTAACCAACATAGCTCAGGCAACATTAACCATTACGCCTAGTTCCATCCTCGGCCTTAGTATCGTAAATATGGCAGTTTACTACCGCGCAAAGTTATCAATAATACCTGCCTATTGGGAGTTATGCTCTTGTAATATTCCGGAAGCCTGGGAGCCATTGTAGGGTCTAAGACCTGACGACAATCTCCATGGAATTTATAGGCCTAAATTACTGTGGACGGTGTGATATGTGGCGGCGGGCGGCGTGGGCGCTGCCTGTAAAGCATTCAATATATGATATTCACATAAAAGGCCTACTTATACGATTACAGCTAAGGATTTCGCACAAAAGACAGCTCATGAATATTGCATCTGAACCATTTGCTGTAAATCTCGGCTGCTACACAAATTTTCATCTAGATACTTACGCAACGTTTGACTTGCATAGGAACTAGTCCATAGATAGAACTGTTTTATATCTAAAACGGAACATACAGAAATAAGTATGATTAGCAAATAGTCACTAACGTTACTTAGTTGCAGGATCGTAAAATTAATGTTCACCTACTTTCGCGAGCATGGAGTTAACTTGCCGTCTGTACCTACTAAAGTTTGCAGGTATTAAGCTACCTTCGTGTGCCACTAGTACTTCCAATAAGTGGTTATTTAATTTCTTCATGGGCCACTCGGTAAAGGTCTCATTTCCTCTTTTACGAGCTGCGCAGACAGCACATTCGTTTTCTAAAGGGTTGGGCAGTTCCGTCCGCGGCTACACGCCGACAACAACAGTTACTTCCCATCAGAAATTAAGAACGAGTCACACATTTAATTTTATACGAATTTAATAACAAGTGAGTTGGCATTGTGCGCCCGCGCTCGCCATGAGAACTTTTTGTTTGGCGATAAAGAGCCGCCGACAGACAAACCGGGCCGAGATTGATGCGTGATCCTATCTACAATCAATTAATAACTCCCCGGCCGCTCCACACGGCTACTAATATCTCCACTCTCATTGTTGCCCGCCCAGCGCTGTGTCATATCATCATATTTTATTTAAAACGGAATTCATCCGTAAAATTCGAATTTTGAATGGGCGTACGTGAATGGTTATCGCGAGTCGGGTGATATTCGTCGCCGCGCCGAGGGCCGCGAGCCGCGCTCTGCTCTCGCGCACAATACCCCGACACGTGTACTGATCTCTCCGACGAAAGACACCGAATAAAAAAATAACACCGTCTCAAGTAAAAACTACATGTCATGCATACTACGTGTGCTGTTCGATTTCACGCGACCGTCATGGGAATAGAGCGACGAATCGACTCAGGGGAAAGTAATTAAAATCGGTTGTCCACGAAAGAACGCGGACAAGGAAAAAAAAACGACAAGAAAATCGATAGCAACACATGAAAATTTTTGATCACTTCTGTTGATAGCAACCGGCGACAGTACGTGGCCTATTCATACATACTCTCCGCTTAACTCTCCATTCACTGCTTACTTACTTTTTACCTTAACTAAACCTTTATCATAGCAAAAAGGTCGATTCGCAAAACACCACTTTCAAAGACCGACTAAAAACATATTACCTTATACACTTGCCGTTTTTACCTTCCTAAAGCTTTGTGAATGTTTGTGAGAAGTCGATATTTTTTGCCGCTGCTCGAATGTCGCTGAGGGCGGAACGATCAAAACGAGATGGCGAGATTACGAAGTTTTCGGCGCGCGACCGTCAAAGGAGAGGGTAGACCGCAAAACCGAAAACTTTGACCAAAACACATGGAGCAAGGACGTGACTTCCGAAACAGTGGCCCGTGGCTGACATGCCGATTATAATGCGCGGTGGTAATTTAAGATAATATCATACATGCGTACATTATAAGATTGTTATTGTATAATTTCAAAAATATTAGGTATACACGGTGACTTTAGGGTCATGATCCGGAACAAATTTTTCTTACTCATCAAATGATAGCGATTTCAATGCTATAGGCACTTTTTTTCTTGAACAAAGTTTTTTTTTGTTATAAATGTTTGTGTGACCATATTTTGTTCGGTAAAAAACGATACATTTTAAGAAATTTATGTGTCTCAGGCACAAAAAACAACTATACTGTTGGAATCGCTACAATTTTCTGAGTTAGAAAATGTTGGTCCGGATCATGACCACGAAGCTGCATCCGAGCGTACGCGAGCGATACGTAGGTATGTCTAAAACTTTAAAATGTACCGCCAGTTATAAAAGTTTATCTATTTTGATGACAGTTCTTGTGTCACTTAAACATCTATTAAGAGATGTTACCTCAGATCAAAAACAACTAAACTTGCAATCCTTTTTTTTTGTTGTTTACGAGGGTCAAATCCTCATGGCTACCCCGCCGCTATGGGGACGGTGACGGGGTAGTGTCAGACTTTTACTGACTAAAACCCCCCCGATGGCCTTCATTTATCGCTGATGCTGGGTGGGTCCTGGGCACCCAGAGGACATTCTTCAGGGCCAAACTTGCAATCCTGAACTGACGTCCCGAACAAAACAATGACATTGGCTCCATAGTAAAATTGGTTCATATTGATGAGCCCAACAACGTTCCTAAGACCATTGCTCGGGGTCTTTTTACCCTATAACTCACAATATTTGGTAAGATATTTAAGTGAAAATGGTTAACCCTTCCTTAACTTATATTCCCAAAGTACCTTTTTACGTCTAAGTACCTGATTACCCACATGAATTGTGTTGGTCATTCGATGACGCAGCGCGGTACTCTTTCATCGTGTGAGGTAGCCGACTGGAAGGTACCTATTTAAATTGACAGCTTATATTCGGTCTTCTGATTAATTATACCTACCTACATTGAAGAAGTAGGTATTATTTCGTCGCAAGTAATAATAATATAGTATATTACGTCTAATATCAAATTAATCGAATGCGCTTTATAGTTTAACACATATGATTCGATTCGTCTATGATTAATTGTAATGGTACATAATTCGACACAAACATTTGCATAAGAGGCAGCAGAGAAATGAATCGAACTTATAAAATATGATAAAGGTCTCTGTGAAATTTTAATAAAAACTATACAACGCAAAAAAGAAAACTAGTCCAAAGCGGAACTTGTAAACAACTCGTCTATCAAATATCGGACCGACAATAAGTATGTTTTCAAAACACACAACACACTGTTCCAAATTAGTTTCTTTTGCAACACTTTTTCCTCGTATAATTTTTAAATCACATGCTACGGCACATGACCGCTTCGTGAAATTGACAAGGAATCTATTAAAAAGGCAAGATAACAGTGGCTTTTTTTTTCCTAATGTGCACATTGGACAACAATGGAGTGGATTCCGGACACGTCACGTATACAAGGCGCGTATCAAGCTGCGCATGCGTCACTCACTCGCTTCACATCTTTTTCTATAAAACGGCGCTAGTAATTACTAGAATTAGTCATCTCCTGTTCTCGGCTTTACTAACATGAGTTGTTTTGTATTTTTTGTTTCGCATTTCATAAGAACTCAATTAGCTTGAGAGGTAAATGCGATGAAGAAAAAGTGCTTTAGTAAAAATGCGTGTGCGCAAAAAATAATATCTACACATGTATGTATTATGTATGAATCACACACGGTACGTACCTACATAAATAATTTAGCACGTCCTATAATTTGACGGCGAATTACAAAAGATTATGGGCAATGACATTACTTCTTGGAATCGATGATTCTTATTTTTCTTCTTTTTTTTTTTGGTATTTTTTTGCCATCAGAAAAGTTAATCACGGACGTGTGCAATCAAATGTATATTTCGGGCACACGTAGCGTGTTATGTTGCCTTTTTGAGAACCCTTCAAGGATTTACGGGTCATTTTAGTAAGCTCCTGTTAACAGATAATTGCGATGTGGAAACTGAAATTGACAAAACGTTTAAACCTAATTATAGATACTAAGAGTTAGGCAGATACGCCTAATGATGTGAAAAGCCGAAAACAGATCACAGTGGCGTGCAATTGGAGAGGCCTATGTCCAGCAGTGGACAAATATGGGCCGATTATGATAGATCTATTGATGCTTAAGTTGCATAATAGCTTAATAAAGAAAACCTATGTAGGTACTACTCTTAGCTAGGAACGTGGTAATCGCCTTCACGCATCAAATAAAGAAGGATTATTTTGTCACGTAACTTTATTTTCCTCAAAATGTTGTTTACCTAACTTGTGCAAAAGTTAGTCCACCAAACTATATTGGACCCGACCCGTGTAACTCATCCAGTATTACATTTTAACTTATTAATTTGTCTTGTGAAATAGCGAATAAATCCAATTAGATACGTTACAATCTATTTTAATCAAGAATCCGTACCATACTGGACAGTACCTACCGTCCAGTTAAATACGTACCAACATAATAACATCAACAAAAATTGTGAAGGTAGTAGTAGATGTGTCAGATACACTCTACTTGAATAAACATTCAATCTAAATATAGAAGGGAGTTTTTTTTCTTTATTCTTCATAAGAACCAGAGAAAGTTGCTACCAGCCAGCCACCGCAGTTCCCAACAATCGATTTTGTGTTATTTTATTTCTTTTTTTTTAATATTATTTCTCGATTCATCGAGTCGAGGCCGATTGGCGCGAATAACCGCAATCGATACAAATCATTACACATGATACACTATGTGTAAGAAACGGATATACGTTATTATGAAAATTGTTGCGTTGACCACATCGCGGATTACCATTGGCGGTTTTTGTTTTATTATTAATCAATAATAGTATGAGAAACTCTGTTAATACAATAAAATAACACGTAGGTTATGTTCAAACATTTTTCTGGACGGTTTAAGTTTTTTTATTGTTTTTGATTATTGCAAAAGGAAGAAGCCAATATCTACAGGTTTCGATATGTATGCTTACATCTTTAAAACTACTCCAAGGATTTTGATACGGTTTTCTTTAGTACAGGGAGTGATTTTTGAAAAAGGTTTATATGTATATTACATGCATATAATAGCAGAGAACCTCTGTTCATAATGTATATTGGGAAATCAACGTTTCCCGGGTCATATTGTACCAAAATATAATATTTAAAAGAACTATTCATTATGAATATCTACCTAAACACAAACAATAGCGAATCAAAGTCGGTACTTAGTACATTATTTTCCTATAAAATAAGCTACAAATTCACGATGTGTCAATCAAACAAAGAAATGATCGCAGAGAAACAACGATAGCTAAGAAGTCAAATGATATCCCACAGACGGAATGTATGTGGGTCGGCAGCCAACGGCACGCAAATCTCTGTTAAAAATTCTTATCTATCAAATACCTGACATTAAATAGCAATCACATTTTGAGCATAGACAATGAGCATCGTATTTTTTTGGAGCGCCAAACACAATAGAAAGTAAAGTGCGTTTCACACGGATCTTGGGAAGACACCAGCCACATTTCTATAGACAAACTCTAAATTAAACTTCTTGGTAAATTAACACGTAGGTAGCCAGTGGGTCTCATGCATATTGTAATTTCTCATGTAATTATTGTATGAATGTGTGATTCACCGATTCTAATGTGTTAAAGTTAATAGTCGCCGAGTTCCAGCGACTTTTGAAAAAGTAATATTCCCTTACTTACTTTCTAATCATTTTAAATTTGTTTTTGGCAAGACAATGGACCAGTTCTGGGAATTCAGTGTGCGTACATCATTTCATAACATATTACTAATTAGACCATTGAATATGCAAGTAATACGTCAGTACATGAGCTTTTAATACAGTCCGGTTTTTGTACTAAAATCTCTAGCGAATATGGTCATGACGCACATTCGATTTACTAATCACTATTGCATAGAGAAATATTTAAATAAGGACTGTACCATTAAAAAACCTAATTGCGGTCGTTCTTCATTGTATTTTATTCAAAGGCAAAGAAAAATATACGCAGTGTCGAAGCATCCTCGACTATCACACGTCTCAAGGTTTACAGCTCTATTAATGTTACCTTTGCCTTTATGAGTATTTACACCCCATAGCATTATTTATGTATTGGGGACTTATATTGATCACGCGAAGCTGCTGAACAATGCAAGGATAGTCGCTCCATCATCACTGACCTAGACTTCTTACTGTCCCACAGAACACTAATTGCTCCTAACATCGAAACATTTTTCAGACAAAAAAAAAAAATAATGTATATACCTTAACCCAGTTATCGATGCAGTTATGGTGCATAACCAGTCTCCTTGGCGTGAGCCGGTATCTTTCATGTGATCTATTGTATCGTTCTCAGATTACTGGCGATAATTAATGCTGATTCCATACGACCTAGTTAAAGGCTTGCTCGATAAAGTTAATTTACAGTTAGAGTAGACGTTGCGTTGCGAAATAAAGTGGCAAAGTTGGCAGGAGTGGACGTCGCCGTCGCGCCCCCACACGCTCCGCCGCCGCCGCCACGCACCGGAAGCGCCATGAATGAGCCCCTTAACGTAAATATTAGAGCACGTGGCCGTACGTGTACACACACACACACATACAAACGCCAGCCGGGAAACTCCCGCAGGAACAGGCAAGGGTTGTTTTTCCCGCGTCTAGCGTGTGCCTGTGTGTGTGACGCGTGAGACAAAACAACATATGCGTGACCTTCCGAGGGAGCGGGACGGACGAAACTTCGCTCTCAATGAACGGGGTAGGTTTGTCAACTTCGTGCCCACATGGGAAGGGTTGCAAACTAAGTTGGGACTTTCGATTTCGACGCGTGCATCGTGCGAGGGCCGGCCTATTGATCGGCAACATTGTCGACGGATTATTTAACAGCGGTGCAACACCTATTCACCTAGACTGCAATTCGGAATGTAGGCTGTCTAGATTTATAGACGGCGTATGTCTTAAAAGTCCGATATACAATTTATTTCGATGCTTTTGTAGTGGTCCGCACGAGAGCGCAGAGAGCGTGACATTATTTTACATTGAACGATTATTACATATATATTTCAGCGGACATGTTTGCGTACTAGCGTGAATTTGAAAGGTTATAGCAGAAAAAAAAATATTGTATCGGTAAGAATGTTTTTATGGTCGAGCAGTCGGTGTCGCCGGAATTAGAAAGCGTCTCAGGCGCAGCGCGGGAAGCATGGAGTAGATACTGGTAATTGACCACAATACAACGTTTACGACACGTCGAGGGAAACTGATTTGTCACTTGCCTACCTACCGAAAGCGATGAGGAAAATCTAAGTGCAAAATAAGAAAAAGTTTAGCGTAAATAAACAATGCGTAAGGTGAAAACAAACCCAAATAATAGGCATAGGAAGATTTGGTTTTCCCTGTATACATTCTATATTATACTTATTGTAAAAAGACCCCGAGCAAATGCTCTTAGAAACATTGAGGGAAAATGAAAAATTCCGCTTTGTCGCTACAGTAAAAGTTGTTCATATTGACGAACCCAACAACGTTTCTAAGACCATTGCTCGGGGTCTTTTTACACTCGGTATATAGCAAAATCGTCTTGCAGTAGTGAAACGAAATCATATTAAGTGAAATAACACCGTATTGGTAAATAACGTTCCGAAGGCTGCAATTATTACGAGTCTAACAGGAAGCATAATAACAGGGTAGTTACTACTGCACCACACGGTTCTAAAGCTTGAACGTGAATATGGACAGCATTCATTTAATAAAACAACAATTACACACGTAATCATTAACAGCACAACGATATAATAAAGAAATTAGATTAAAAAAATGAAAATTATCCAACTATTTATCTATTTTACCCCTGAGTTACGAATCTAGTATAAATCTAACTGAATGATGTATGAATGAAAACGTGGCAACGTGTGGAAACGAATATATTTTATGCACTACCAGGGCGCCATAAACTGTGCAGGGAGTGCGGACTAATTACGGTACATGCCTCATCGCTAACGAACTACCTAACGCACTTTATGTTTTCCTGGTACCTTCGGCCGGACTACTGTCGCAGTCTTGTACTTGGAGAGAATTCAATGGAATTTCAGTTATAACAACGAAAATTACCATCGTAAAACAAAAAGGTTTATTACTTTTAGCTTACCACCGTCATACCTACATACATACCATTAGGTATGAAGGTTGCCTCTTTAAAAATTGGAAGTAGGCAAAGTACTCGTAAGAGTTATAAGTAACTTTGGTGCATCCCAATCACGGGTAACCTTAGAAAACATAAAATTATCTTGCCTTTAATTAGTTCAATAGAAAGCCTAACCGTACTAAATGGAAGGGGGAAGCTGCGCATGCAACTGTACATTCTTACGCAATTAGAATAAACTCGGACCAACCACATGTGCGTATACTAAATCCATTGGCGTCGGCGGCCTATGATTATGCAAATAAAAGTATTGGTCCTACCCCGGTCTAGTCAGGTCTACATCTAGGTATTAAGTAGACTGTGTATTTAGTTAAGCTGCTAGCTGCTGACTACCTATACAGCTTAGACATGACCTCGCGACTACATTGAACAACTAACATCAGTTGGCTTATTTTATGGTTGAGTAAAAACGCAGTGGAATAGAAAACCTCTCGCACACACTTCGGTAACAGTATTTAAAAAAGAATCAGTCTGTCATGTATAGGAAGGTAAATCAAAGAGATGCAACTAAAATATCCCTCATTTGTGAGACTTTTTTAAAAGACACATCGACGCTCATTTGATGTTTCTTTTAAAAAAGCTCGGAGCTAAAGCACACATGCTCTTATAGAATGTAATATAACCTTATCTAGAGACATGATAATAGAAAATAATAATTATAATAAATAAGACTACCTATACAGCTTCGACACGACCTCGCGACTACATTGAACAACTAACATCCGTTGGCTTATTTGATGGTTGAGTAAAAACGCATTGGAATAGAAAACTTCTCACACACTTCGATAACAGCCTCACATTGCTTAGGCTTAGGTATTAGCGTCTGATTATTTTGACTTTGGTGTATATTATACGATTTTTGTAACTATCTTGAATATGGTTATAAAGATCGTAATGGAATATCATTCATGTTGACAATGTCGAATTCTCCATGACGTTCTTTTGACAGATGTTCGGTCCTATTTATGTCACTGTCACAAATGTTCCGAGATTGTGACGTTAATGACAGAACTGGTAAGGAAAATTTTTCAAGTAAATGTCATTGAAAATTCTCCATTCTCAGTCGAGATTCAATATAATAGTGGTATCGATAAAGGCTTTTTTTACGGTCATACATATTTACTATGCAGTAAGTCACGTTTTTTAATAAACAACCTTTCTTTTTACGAACACTGAATGAAATGGACTAAAGATTTAAAAGTGTTTCCTCAACGTCTATTAAAACTTGCACGGTTCAAGCAAAACGCTTTTATACTCCATAAGCTCAATAATTTCTGTCTCACTTTGCAATATCTTTCACGTGATTAACTATAGTGAAATATAAATCAATACACTTGACTAACCGCACGCTCGCTCCTTATACTCCATATAGCACAATCTAAACTGACCTCTTTTGCATTAGAAATAGTGTCTATAAACCCAAAGTTGTATTTCTAAATGACATTTTCCATATAATTATTGTCAGGCTAGTTTCGTCGATTCGATACATTTGGTTAGGAGTCACGCCTATCTCGACGAGTTATGGCCTATAGGTACATATATTACGAATAGTCACATACCAGACGCGGCTATGTTTCTTACGAATAAATATATTTAGTTGGTAACGGAGATAAAATATGCCAACGCAACGTGGAGAATCGAAAGTTCTAAACGTGTAGCGCCATCTAGTGCGGAGTAGCGGTACTAGTTTCGTGAAAGCTGGTTTTTGTGCTAACTTTTCACAATCGCTGTTTTGAGTGCAAATACACTCGTATAAGCATATCTACATACATAAACTCAAGTTCTTAGAACTATTAGTGGAATAAATAGTATATTACGAGTTGTAAGTTGGTTTTTGTCTTAATAATTGGAGCGTTGAAACGGGAAAGTGTAGGTAATTGTTTACTATGTAGGATAATATTGTTCTGTAAGATTATATATATTATACCCTTTACTCATCCTGAATACTACTCGATTACCTTTGCACGTCGCCAAAATACATCAGGAGGTTCTCCTATCATTGCTTTTATGTCCCATACAACAATATGCGAATTAAACTTCTAAATGCCCAAAATTTGCCAAAAAATCTTAGGTACTTCGACTGTAAAACATTATGAATAAGCAAATTCTCCCCCGCAGTGTTCGGCATCGACTCTCCACTGGGCCTGTTCCCGCCCGGCATGGAGCACAAGCTGTACCCCATGATGGACGTGGACCACCGCCCGCCCATGGACGGGCCGCTCTTCACAAACGTCAAGAAGAAATGTGAGTACCCTACTGATATCTATATATATAAAAGAAAGTCGTGTTAGTTACTCCACTTATAACTCGAGAACGGCTGAACCGATTTGGTTGAAAATTGGTGGGGAGGTAGCTTAGAACCGGGAGACGGACATAGGATACCTTTTACCCCGATCCTGTGCGTCGCTCTATACAGTTATTATTGTAGTGTATTGCGTAGTTATTATAAAAAAACTTGGGCGCCATTTTGTCAATATAGCGGCGCGAGCGATAAAGAAACGAGTTGGCAAAGTTGCAATTTGGAAAGAGCACATCAAAATCTATAAATTTTACTATTTTCTTAACTTCCATAAAACTTTCCAGGTAACCTCTTTTTCGACCAAATAATACTTATACATACGAATAATTAACGTACATAAGCTAGAGACTTTATACCGAATTTTCCGGATAAAACCGCCGCAGTACATCTAGCTAAATTTACATAGGAAATGTAGAGGTGTAGGCATGCGTTTAAGATAATAATAAGAATCATAACATAATGAACAAGCGTTTGACCAGCATCTTGTCTGATGTTAAGCAGCGATGTACTGTATGATGGAGTACACTTGTTCATTTACCCGTGACTTGAAGACATCCGGAATTTAAGCAGTAACAGGAGTTCATTATTGCGCTATTTTTAGTTTGGATAAAATATGTAACTAACTCATAATAAGGAAGTTTCCAAAAAAAAAACAATCTGTCAAGTATAGGAAGGTAAACGAAAAAGGTGCAACTAAAAAGTTTTAAAGATCATCAAACCTCATTGGAACATTCTTTTAAAAAAGATCGGGGCCAATGCGCACATGATCTTATACCTCTAAGGTAGTAGGTAATATAACCTTATCTAGAGACATGATAGTAGAAAAAATTAATAGTAACCTAGTAGGGTAGGTAGGCCAAGACTGCGGCCCTCCACGCCAGGACTATGAACAGAGACCCCTTCTCTCGTTCAACTTAATAACAACAACAAAGATTATTTTATTAAACCCCCTAACATTGTAATTAGTGTGCTAATAAATAGGTTGATAGAGGGAACGGTACAGATTCAATAAGGTCAGCTCTAGGTGTAATCCACTTAACAATGCTACAAAAGAACACTTATAATGGCCGGTATTGTTCCCATCTTATTGTTATTGGAAGTCGTGCATCCGAACGAATCGCCAGATGTCGGAACACATCGGAACACGTCAGATAGATTCGAAATTCAAAGACATTCAGCGCAGCGCCGCTAACAAAGCAAACGGATACAGATCGCTCTAACTTAGTCCTTGCGCCGTTGAAATTTCAAAGGGAACTAGAATTTGTATTGTGTCAAACGATATGTCTGTAGACCATTAATGATCATAAGCCGCAGACCTCGCAGACAACGTCCACTATTCAATCTATATTCGAAGATACCGCGCTAAGAGATAGGGCCCGAGTGAACAAGCTCAGGCACCTGCAGTATGGTAAATTTCGTTTCGCCAAAGACAGTAGAAAATCGACCAGTCTGGTCTCCGCTGCAGGCGCGCTTTGTCTCCCAACGAATGTTTATTAAGACGATCTGATAGACTGCAACTACTAACGTGTGCATGAATGAAGAGGCGCCGAAGCCCCTACAATGCACTATCGATCTCCCACCACTCGCTACAAAATACAGTAGGAATTTCCTCGCCCGACAAAACTAAAGTACTGCCAAAGCTAATCGAAAATTCACATTTTAATTCCAAAAGATAGGTAGGTACATCGCGTGACTCGAAACGTCTATTAAAAAGAAAAACTAATTTCCATACCGAATCATTTCGCAATATGAAACGTTAAATATCAGATCGGAATCGAGTTAACGTGCACCGAACAAATTATAAAAGCACAATCGGTAACATGTCGGGGTTCGTGCGACATCGGGCCCGCGCATGCATGCCGCGGCCCGGTACATTCGCCGAAACACAACGCCGGCTAATAGTCGCGTGTTGCTTCATATTAATGACAAGCCGCGGAAGTCGCGGACGCTGCACACCCTCATTAGACGGCGAGTGCAGGCATGTGTCGTGCCGGCCGGGGCGCTGCGCTCGGCGGCGGTAAATCACGGCCCGCCAGCGCCCCGAACTATCCTAATTAGCGAACTGCACCGCAGCCAGACACGAAAGCCTGTGACATCTTCATAATTTAATGTAGTTTCGCGTTTGTCTGCAGGGCGGCCGAAGGGGCAGCACAGCGCGCCGCGCGGAGGCCCGCCGCGCTCCTGGACCAACGCCGAGCTCACCGAGGCGCTGCAACACGTGTGGAACAAGAAAATGACTACCAGCCAAGCCTCCCGGATCTTCGGCATACCTTACAACTCGCTGCTCATGTACGTGCGAGGGAAATACGGCAAGAGTTTAAAACTGGAGCAGCTGCGGAAGGACTGCATCGGCGGGCCGCTCGACCCGCTCAACATGAACTCGGGTAACAACAACAACAACCACCCGCCGGGCAAGCACCCGGACAAGGACGAGCACCACGGCTCGGGCCAGCGGCCGGCGAGCTCCGAGCCCGACATACCTTCCAACCCGATGTTCAACCCCTTCTCGCAGGGCTTCTACCCCGAGTTCCCGCCGGGCTTCCCCATGCCGCTCAACATGCTACACCTGCTGCCGCCCAGCGACAAGGGCCGCGACCTGTACCAGTCCGTGCCGCTGGCGCTGGACGCGCTCTCCGGCGGCCTCAAGGAGGAGGACTGCAAGAGCGACCGCTCCAAGGAGAACTCCGCCGACGAGGAGGGAGACTCGTTCCGCGGCGCGCTGCCGGCGCACGCGCACGACTCCCGGACGCTGCTGCACCACAACGGACAGGACTAAACTAATATTATACCAAAATTAGAATCATTGATTCAACCTTATGATGTGTAAACTTGATTTCATTACCGGAACTTGGGATTTTCCAGTGCAGCGGCAATGATACCTTGTGATTTATTTTTTCATAGAAGAAGCTATCAAATACCTCTTTCATAAATTGGAGGGATTTCTCGCGATATCAACTCTTGGGTCGAAAAGTTTTTCCAGTTTGTTAAAGAGCTGAGGCTATAATGTATTAAATGGCCGGAAGTACTGATACAGGGCCGACGGCGGTGTGACCGATAGCCGCAGCTTGCCGTGCTCTGGAAAGTTCCGAGTCCCGCGCCTATCGTTCATCGGGACTTCAGCGAACACCTGCATCAAGTTTTCTAGTTAAATTTAAAACAATCTGTTAATATTGTAAATTATATAACGAATCTCATAAGGTTAGACGCTAACATATTTACTACCCCTGAGGAGTGCAATAATAGTATGAAGTGTTGTGATCGTTATCGCTAAGTTATTAATCAGTCTCCGAGAACTTTCAGTTGTATCATTCCAATTTCAACATTCCGTTTCACGACATTCTTTCTTGCCTTTAGATCTTAATAAATATATATATGTATACCTATGTATAAATATATATAAAATTATGTTAAAGTAACATATTATAATAGTAGATGTGTGGTAAATAATTGCAAGTCCACTTCTGCATTTCACCAAAGTTTGTAAAATATTTCTTAATGATAGATTATTAATCGATTAATAAACAATTTTAAACAATGTGTAAATATAATGTACTTAATAAGTAAACGATGTGAGGGCGATGTTGTGATGGAGGGAATGTTCTTTACCATGATTATGATACGAGACATTTAAGTGTCTAAAATCGTAAATAGTAGATGTATTTGTAATTGTTTTAGTAATTAGTGTAAAGTGAATAAATTCAGTGAGTACGCGACAGGAGGGCCCGGGTCGCGGCGGCGCCTAGGGCCCACACACGACATGTAACCCGCACACAATGTTCAAATCAAAAGGAGCTTCTCAAGATTTTAGTGAATAATAAAATAACGGAAGTAGCATAAATATTCACGGACAGATTTTAGCTTTAGATAAAAATTTGTATACAATATTATTATTTCCAACACACGATACTTAGTAAAGCCACGTGGCGACATCTAGTTGCGTGGCTACGAACTTCTATTACCTAAGTAGTTTTCCATTTTTTTTTTATTATTCTCTGTAAATACGAATTATTTATTGCTATATATTAACTATAATAGTTGGAGAGTAACATAATTAATGTACAATAATTATTTATCGATCTGTTGAATGTTTCAATATCTCAATAGTGTTGCTAATCTTCCCGTTTTTTTTAATTGTTCGTTAAAGAGGTACGTTTTGTTTACAATGATACCTGCTCGAGGCAATTAGGCACCAACACACACATTATAGTAACCACAGTAATGATACTTATATGCAGAAAAAAAAGAAACATTTTATGAAGCTGCAATCTCTTATCAGACAAGACTGATCACTATTTAACTAACTACCTATATTTTGTAAATGTACTGTACAATCATTGTCATGAAAGCAAATCACACAATAGTATTTGACGCACTGACATACATACATCGGGTCATTTACCATGGCGTTTATTTAGAAAAGAAAGAAATCACCTAAATAACAACAGCAAAAAGCAAGACAACAACACCAAAACAAAAACAAGAGAAAAAAGATACTGTTTTCCTTCTTCTGTCACATTCTGTCACTAATGTCAAATTCTCTGTACAAAATCCCTGACATTAATGTCGGATGTGAGTGAGGGAAAAACGTGTCAAATAAAAGTCATGGAAAATTCCCTATATTCGTTACCACCCTGGACTGGCTATGTATAACATGAGTGCCTACTTTATCACCTATTTTTATTTGAATCGCCTTTTAATAACTTCACAACAAATATTACTTATTTCAAGTTCTTACATGTATTTGCACTAGCCCGCTCAAAATGACAGTAGATATCTGTCATTTCTTTATTTGAGTCTTCAATCAATCAATCAATAATTGAACGTATGACTCTATTAGAGCCTGTCCAGTGGTAATTATTTTATATTATGTCAGTGATTTGAAAGCAGTTAGGCGGCACCAACCGCTATTCTAGTATCTTATCTAAACAATATTATCGTTACAGGGATTTTATATAATTATAAAACGAATTACAATTTGTATAATTATATAAATATAGTTTTGTCACTATAAAATGCTTTCTCCCTCTTTTCATGACGGCAATTCTTGGGCACTTTCAGTTATTAATTTAATAGCAGATAGTCTAAACGTAGTTGGTCGTTGTTTCCGGCTATATCGATATCGACTTGTGTGCCAAAGGAATCGCTTCGGAATTATAATAAATTAAATTTTAAAAAAAAAGTATATAGTAATAATAATAAATGTCACATTTTGCTCTCTAACTCACTTGATTCGATAAAAAAAAAACTTACTTCCGCAGCTCCTTTAAATTTTAAGAAAACATTTTGATTTTCACGCAATGCGTAGGTTTATTTACTACGTCTTTGTTTTGTTTAATAATTACAAATATAAATAATTAATGTTTCGTACAAATTCAGCAGTATTATGAGTGATTTTGTTAATGTTTATTGATTGAAGCGTTATAATTAAGTTTTGTTATTTTATTGATAAACATAGTGATAGTGAATCAATCATTCCGTTGGATATCAACTGTCGAGGTTTTTTTTTCATAGACTAGTGCGTACTGCATTCCGGGATTGACCGCGGAGCCTCCATGTTACTTGAATAGATTTAAATTTTCATTTCAAAGTTCCTTTATTATAAATTATTTTTTTTGTATATTTTTGCAATATACGGACAAGAGTACTTAATTCATTTCCAATTGTGTAGAAAAGTACGAATTTATATTTTATTGATTAGTATCGATTTTAAATTTTCCAATTTGTTTGGAATGGTGTTTAATGTTTTTGAATAGCCCAAAATAATTAATTGGGCGTAAACGAAAATAGGTATCCCGCTGTAATTATAATTATTTAAGTTTTAAACCAATTGTGATTGTTTTTAATTCCTTAGATTCAAATATTTAGTTCCTTCAGTTTTGTTACGCGAATGGTATTTTTTTTTTTTGTAATTATTTTAGCGTCTAGTTAAAATGTTCTCGGCTATAAAGAGTTATAATTAAAGTATAAGTTCATTATTATAATTTGTTGTATCTTCTTTAAACATAATGACAAATTAAATAAATTAATGATATCGTTACATTAGGGTGTAAAAAAGATTATCTATTTGATCTTAAAATAAATATTACGGAAATATTTATGTTCTTAGTATCATTCTATCGTGTAATTGAGGATGAGGAGGAAGTTGTAGTGAAATTCGGTTACAATCACCAACGTAAAGTGTAAAAAAATAAAAACTGTGAATTCACCATTTGTTGTTTTCTTCAGCGATAGTTACCTACACACATCAAAAGTGTGACTCTTTTTCAGAGCCTATGTACGCAACGCAACGCTCGTACGGTGAAGGACAACATCGTGATGAAACCCGCACAACCCAAGGTGTGTGAATCCTATAACGGCGATGGGCTCACCCCCTGTCACGTTGGGTTAAATACGCTTGGTGAACCGTGGGCATTTGCTTATTAAGCAAATGCCTCTGCCTACCCCGCTTTGGGATTAAAAGGCGTGGAGTGTATCAAAAGTGTCTAGGGATCAAGAACATTTTTAGCTCTAAAAAAAATCTAATTTATTTAAATCAAATCTAATCTTCTGGATTGGTCTCCTACCTAATTCCGCATGCCTGTATCAATAACTTATCACCACATTTTGAATAAATTATGAATGAATTCAGTTTTTGTAAAATATATTCTTTATTGCAATCTTCTAAAATGTACTTGATCCATAGACACTTTTGTGTGTGTATTATTAAGACTTTCGTGGACATTACACTGGGTTTAAGACAATAGCTATGTTATTGTTATGATGGCGAAAGGTGGGATGTGTGCCCGAAAGGGTTAAGATTCTGTACATAGCACCCCTTACCAATGAATATACTTATCATATTAACAAGGGTAATTTTATACCATTTTTCACGCATTTTTTTCAATAGATCTTAAAAAAACGAACTCGACTATAGGTAATTTAAAAATATATAAATTCTACAAAAACCCGAAATTCTTGTTGAAATATACCTACGTCAATATACTTATTATGGGCAAAAATCAGAAAGTGGCAGGGCTCTTCAGGCCGTGAAAAATGGTATACAGGTCTTAATGAAACTGGTTACTTGACATACAACTGACATGACAATTTGAGCTTCGTATATCTCCGGAATAGTTATTCCGCGTTGTAAGGTCTTTACAATGCTAGAAGGATATTGCCGCGTGGCTTGAAAGTTTGGCGAGTCTTGTTCTGATGGATTAATGCTCCATATTGGCGCTTGGTGAACCGTGGGCATTGTCTAAGCAAGTACCTCCACCTATCCCGCTTTGGGATCAAAAGGCGTGAAGTGTATTTGTTTTGTTAGCTCCACATTATCACAAGTATTAAAAAATCACTCTAATCAAACCAAGAATGAGAGATATGAGTATCTACGTGCGAATGGTTTTCTAAAAAAAAACAATCTGTCAAAATTATTGGAAAACAAAAGAGATGTTACTACTTTATTCCGTGTTCGTTCGTGTTCGAACTCTCTCTTTTCTGGGATTTTTTTTTAAAGACTCGTTATTAAATATGTATTAAGGGCCTTACTAATAATGGCGGAATTATTTCGAAGATACACAAAGCTCAACTTAACTTGTCGTATGTAGGTAATTACATATTTACGACCTATAAATCCTTACTTACAAAAAGTGGTAGGTACATAGGTAAAAAGTGAGATAAATCTATATAATTTTGAATAAAAAATAACAGACTTCAACTAGTACCTATCTACTTGGTCTCAGTCATTTTTTTAAGTTCCTCTCTGATTCATCTGGCCTGCCTTCATCAAGCTTCTTTATCATGGGACCACCATTGAAATATCTACTTTCCAACAAAAACAATCATCAATATCGGTTCATAAACATACATACATACACTTTACGCCTGTCTTCCAGAGGAGTAGGCAGCGACTACAGATCTCCATTTGTCCACATATCCACGGTCCTGACATACCCCTTTCGCTTCATCTACATTCATACATCTACTACTAGTATTAGAGTTATAGGTATTGTCCCATTCAATAGACGGAATAAGAGGCAATTATTGCGCAAGGTCCTATGAGAAATTAGCACTCTCACTTGTTACTATCGTGGTATTATTAGACGTAGGTAAGTAGAATCAGGCACCATAAAATGGAGAACCTAAAACTTAAAATTAATGATTTGACCAGTATCTAGTATTATAGAAATAGTATTAATCGCTGCGTAACGCTAAAAACAACAGCAGCGACATTATTGAGATTCGGGAAACTTGGGAAACTCAAACTTTGTTCCAGTACCGCTACTCGACTGCAGATGGCGTTGTGCGAATAGAACAAAAACTTGAATATAACGCGGTCATATACTCGTATAATAAACACAAAGCTTACAAGCTTGAGCAAGGTTTATGGGTCGTACTCGTAGGAGCAAAACCTTATCGATAGAAGGTCGAACAAAACATTTTAATGTACGTATTCGACTCGTTTAAGTTATTGTGGTCCGCATACTTCAAAGTAGGTACGTTGTTTCGGAAGAGTATAAAGTGAATACCCATAATCAATGTAACTACCTCAGACGAAACACGAGACTTGCAAGCCGAGTAACACCTCCATTCTGTCTCTTTTCCACCAAAATGGATGGAAAATGATGTATTTCTGGATCCAAACTGTCACTTTTACTACTAATTTGACAGTTTGGATGATTGATCAGATTTACCCTGATATGCAGTAAGGGACAGAAGAAATTGTCTCTTACTCTTTCACTCCTGCATGTTTTTCGTATCTTTTCTCGTTTTATTATAAACGTCAGTTTAGGACTGCAAGCGTAGTTGTTTTTGGTCTGAGCAATGTAGGTACACAAAATTATTGCGATGTTTTCGTGATGTCAACTAAATATCACTGAAGAGCGTTTTGAAAAGAACAGACAGAAATGTCCATTACTTGTGTGATCCATTTTTTTAGGGAAGAACCCTATTTAAATCAATTTTGAGCGTCTAATCATCTGAGCCGTGTGGACGGCGAATAGAATACATGTATACCCCAGCCCAACTTTTCCCGTCTTGGGGGTAGTAAGAGCCGACCGAGGGAGTTCTCTATGTATTTTTCTATTAAATACAACAAGTACTTAAAAGCTCATCACCTAAATACCTGTCAGCGGTGGGAATCGAACTCACGACATAGGGATTAAAGGCAGACATGCCCACTACTCTCTACATATAACATACATTAGAAAAAGATGAACAATTAAAATGAAACCATTTCTGCGATATCACATAAACATACCCTTTTATTTTTGTTAAATACAACTTCTTAAATACAATACTAAATACGCTAATTATAATAGAAAACGGTGGAAATTAGTCGCTTACAATTAACTATTTACTGAATCAGCTTTTTGAGCAAATGCAAGCAGTTTCTTTTCGACAGTATACATGTTGCTTATATCAGCTTATTATAACTTAACTTTGTATCTTAAAATACGTATTTGTTGAGTCCAAACATAAAATCGTTAGGTCCCTTTCACAAACATTATTTTTAAACTCTATCGCAAGGAAATAAGGTTCACTTTTAAGTATACCTCTCAACGTACGCGCATGAATAACAGGTAAATAACACACCTTATGGAAATAAGCAACACGTATACGGTAATTTTTAATTAACATTTTTACAACTATATACTTCATTTGGGGTGAGGTAACCATTTTTCTTATAAATCTTTCAATATCACACAGTTTTGTATTTCAACCATTTTCGAGACTACGTTAGAATTTCACAATCGGTATATAGGAATATTATTTCGTATTTTTCTTCTTTTTTTATTTTTGTTTGGGCGCGAAAACAATTCGTGTTTCAGAACTGTAAGCTAGTTTAAAGCTAAATATTTAGGTACAAAACAATACAGATTAGTTATGCGTCTACTGCCTTTTCTATACTAAACTTTTATAAGATGGTAAAGAGACTTGACAGCAGATATTACGGAGTAGCAGAAATTGCGACTCGTGAGCTTATTCCGTTTAAGTACACTATGACAGCGCAACTGTCATTGATGTCGAATGTTTGTTGTAGGAAACAAGCAAACTAAGGGCGCTAGTATCGCGCGCTGATATCATTCCACTTGGTAGGTAACATAATAGTCAATTTATATCGAGACTTAGTAAACATCACAATACTTCGGTAAACTCTACACTGGCGCCATTGTTGCTTCAGTTTCCCACTACGTCGAACTTTTCTTATACGGAAAGAGCCTGCCGTTTGAACTACTTCAGATTGTCGAGCGCTGCATAACCATACGTTTCCAAATATGCATAAGAAAATACGTTTAACATGGGCCTAATGATCTGGGTCAGTCGTACGTGAAATATATTATTGGAATACCCAGCATACATGGATGTGTTTCGACCATGTTTCCTTGTGCATGTTTGGCCAGTGGAAACGTAAAGTTACTATCTTTAGTATATTTCTTCGGTACAGAGTGTTGCTAGAGCACGATGCGGGCGACAACTTGAATAAGTTTCCTAATTCATTGTATGAAATGTAAACCGATATTAAGTACTTGAATAATAACAACGCATGTGATTCGATATTCCAGCTCAGTCTATGGTCAGTTATGGCATTCGTACAGTACCGTATTGACGTCTACTCAAAATAATATTTCGCTGGAATTTATACTTTAACCCAGATACGTAAGGATTAAATGAATAAAATGACACTTTGGCTACGAATTCTACTAAAACGTTAGCGAGAGCAATTTTGTAATAATTCTTATGCGAATTCATTGAAGTAATGTAAAAATTATAGATCAACAAATATTGTTTCTATTTAATAGATAATAACTGACTTTTTAACATAGAAATATCACTAAATAATAAATAAATATTGTTACAACGAGTATTATAACATTAAGAGAACTCCCCGCAGTTTCTTTTCAAGGTTCCTCTTTTATAGTAGTAAACTTTCTAAAGAGCCAATAAGCATAACTTTAAAATGCGATTCGTAGCCCGTGTTTGCCAAAAAGAAAATAGTCTGAATGAAAATAGTTAAAGAGACGTCATACAGTAAACCAGCTCGCTCCTTAACATATAGGTACGTACATTATATTATTAATAATATTCGCTGATATTTCAATCAATAACTTAATTCAATTCATATCGAATTAAGTAGTACAAAAATTCAAACAAGCCAATAAATAACAAAATTTTTATACAAATCAAGTTCTCAAACACGCCCACAAACTATCTATAATAATAATAATCTACGTAAATTATTAGGTAGGTATACAAAATATTGTACAATCGCTTGTAAGCAGTACGACGATCATGAAAAAAGTCCACTAGGCCGAGAATCGATAGATAACAAAAAAAATATTACATGGTTAGTTTGAATTGCATTTTTCTGTATATTTGGATTATTTTTGTTGTTTTAATCATTTTTTTTTTAGTGCTGCACGTACTTTTCTATTATTTTATTGAATGCCCTTTATGTTGTTTATTTTTTTCTATAACAAATAACTAACAATAGAAGTCAACTTCACCAGATAACTTCCGCTGGTGTGATGCCCTTTTGTATCAATCCCATAGTACCCCGTTGTTACCAATCCCATAGTACCCTCGTTGGTACCAATACCATAGTACCGCCGTTAGTACCAATACCATAGAATCCCCGTTGGTACCAATCCCATAGTACCCCCGTTGGTACTAATCCCATAGTACCTCCGTTGGTATTAACCCCTTAGCACCCCCGTTGGTACTAACCCCGTAGTACTACCCTTGGTACTAAGGAAGGTTGGAGTCCCATATGTTATCCAATCCGATCAAAGATCAAATGGACATTATTTTCATGGTCGCAGTACAATAATTATAAGTAAGTATTAAGTTAAACGTGCACTAATTTATTTGTAAATCGCGTTTTACACTAACTTTAATTTTAATACTCAATTATATAAAAAAAAAAACATTATTGTGTGTATGTATTAGTGACGTTTCGTTTCAGTCCCATCATTTTTAGTAATTCAATACAAAATGAAAACAGATTAAGAAAATTTAAGTAACACAAACTAAAATGACTTTTAGTAGAAAATAAGTAATGTCGAGATACAATAACTGGCCATCGTTTTGATTAGCAGACAGGTAGGTATTTCCTATGCCGTCCAACTAATAGATCTTATCCCATATGAATCGTTGTGTCAACTCGTAAACATCGTTTGTTCGGCTACACAAAACAAGACGTACCTTCATTTAAGTCAAATCTTGCTAAGCCCGTAGTGATGAATAGAAAAATAAAATACATTTCTCTATAGAGTACAAAAAGAACATAATACGAAGACAGACGTAATTGACTATGTAACCGAATTCTGAAAAGCATTTTAAAATCATGAAATAGAATCTCTATCTGTCTTCCGGATACAAAAGGCAGTGACAGCATGCTATTTATTTAGCTTGAATAGCATGCCGTCAGGTAATTCCCATCAATACATAGTATAAAACAAAGTCGCTTTCCGCTGTCTGTCTGTTTGTTTGTCTTCTTCTTTAAAACTAGGTAACGGATGTTGACGCGGTTTTCTCTAATGGATAGAGTGATTTTTGAGAAAGGTTTATATGTATAATACATGCATATAATAGTAGAGAAACACTGTTATTAACGTGTATTGGTAAAACAACGTTTGCCGGATCAGCTTGTTTGTTTATAAAACAAGTTTCTCTTTCCCACTTTTCCTAGAAGACGAACAAACTACTGTTGTTCAATAACAACTTGTCCTATACTGAGAATAAAAGGACCCCGAGTCTTAGAAACAGTGTTGGGTGGAGCTCGTCAAAATTTATTTTTCGTTCAAGAGCAACTTTTACTATGGCGACATTGCGGAGAAACTAAAAAACATTTTTTCATATAAATACAGAATACAGAAAATTGTTTATTATGTATGGAGATTGGAGACGAAAAAAATTTTTATTGACCCGGATTGTCGCCATAAAAAAAATTGTTCATATTGACGAGCCCAACAACGTTTCTAAGACCATTGCTCGGGGTCCTGTTACATTCTGTAGAATAAATGATCATTGCCCTCGTCTAGCAGTGGACGTGATGTCGCTGATGATGGATGACCCTCACTGTCTTTTATATCTGGAATCACATATATAGCACAAGTCTCAGCTCAATTTTAAAATGCATTTGATAGTTCAGCCGGTTTAGTTTCGCTAGTACCCCTGGCGGTTTCGTTGCAACACTACTATCTACTGTAAAAAAGGGAATTGTACCGTTAGAACCACCTGCCCCCCTAGCAAAGCGCTCCAAGAAACACATGACAACACACCAGGCACTGCGATTGGTTGAAACAAGCTAAGTCTCAACATCCGTGTGGTGACGGCGAATAGAATACATGTGTCACCACCCCAGCCCAACTTTTCCCGTCATCGGGGTCGTAAGAGACGACCGAGGGAACCCTCCAGAGAACGGGCAGCAGCGCTCTCTGTGAGTTAAACCACAACACCACTGCGATCGCCAACCCGCCTGCCAAGCGTGGCGATTACTGGCATTTTTCCCCAAATGACGGATCTCATTGGGGGAGGCCCTCGTCCAGCAGTGGACGTTATGTGGCTGATGATGATGTCTCACAATGTGTGACATAAACATAAACATATTTGTTCTATGTCATGTCTTTCTTGACGCACGTGCTAGGGCTGCAGGGGTACAAAACCAGAAGTTCTAGTGAAACAGTCTCGTTCAGCCGTAAGTCACAAATAAGATAGATCTTCAGATCTGTTGTTACGCTAAATCACATATAAGTACCTACCTATTGTCAGAGGATTTATTTTATATACTAGAGCTAGCTAGCTGGTTTTTTCTATAATGTTACAATAATGGCAGTGTACCGGATAGTCGTTAGAGCATTTTCAATAATAATCAATATTACCTAAATTACATTGCACTCGATCTGCGCAGTTTTAATTTATCATTCTAATATAGCCTATTTTATACATTAGTCGAGACATATATACGTGAGAAGAACTCATTTTTGTTTTATATAAATAAGCGACGTACATAAATGATTACCGGCCTCTTTTAGAATTGACGAAGTTTCCATTACACAAAACCATATTCATAAAACTTTAAAAGGTTGATTACTTTTTACAGTTCATTACAAAACAAACAAAAAAATAACTAAAAGTTTTTTTTTTTTCTTATTAATTTCAGTTTTCTTTTATAGAAGTATTTAGTAAAACGGCCAAACGCTTAGTAAACTTCAGGGGTTTTCAGTCGTCATAGTCAATTCATATAAAAATTAAATGAAAAGCTATCCTTTTTATGAAGCGTATGATTATAAGCGTTTTTAAGCAGCTAAATGTAACTGAAGTATGGTTTTGTATATCGGAAAAGAAAGAATCGCATAGCACATAGCGCGTTTTATTTTCATTTTAAGTATTCTTGCTTTCTTAACCTTTTGACGGCCAAATAGTGAAAATTTCGTTGACGTGATTTTGAATTCTGTTCCGAATACCATAGACTTCAATATCATTGCTCTTAAGCGTCTAATATATTGGACTCTGGCGGCAAAAGGTTAAATATCGATTAAGTCGCCCACAGATGGCGATACCGTCTCTAGGTTACACGTTCATCAAACAGAGCGCAATAGTTCCAAGTAATAGTCTCTAACAACATCAAACAACCATAGACACTTTAACCACACTGAAACTTTACAACAAGTCACTTACAGCCTATTAGCACTTAAAATATACTTCTGCAGCCCTAGCAAGAAAGACACGACATAGAGCAAACACGCGCCGTGATTGGCTGCTATGTCACACATCGTGCGACTCAGCTTGTTTCAACCAATCACAGTGCCTGATATGTCTTGTCATATCTTTCTAGGAGTGCTTTTGCTAGGGGGTCTGTAGACACACAGGAATAATTAAAACTACCTGACTATACTTCTGGTTCGTGAAAATGATGCAGATTTCAAGATTATGGTAATGCAATGCAATTGTCCGATTAATGCACTGCTTTTAAAGGAGATGACATTCCATAAAAAAAACCTAATGCATGACCCACGTCATGGATATGTTCTTCGAAACAGTCAATATAAGTATCAAACTGTCAGTATTGGCAAACGAAGTTCGCTCGATTTTAAATTTTATTTATTTATTTACACCGAACAACATAACGGTATAGTAATATATTATGAAGGAAAAATATACCTATGGTGGGTCATTTGGACTTAGCTACACAGAAAGGACTTAATCCACACTTTGGCCGAAATTGAGTTAGCTATACCAGAGTGCTAAGTTAAGACATATCCGTCATATAAAAAAACATTTACACAAAAAAGTTCACTACAACCTATTTTTATGTACCCTGACTCAATCCACATGTATGGCGGGTCAATAGCGCATCCAACTTTAAAGCTTAATATTTCCGATGTAACTTTTTGAGGATTGAGTCCTTTCTGTGCAACTACGTCGTTTCGCATTGTATATTCCAAGTG
Source organism: Conopomorpha cramerella (assembly GCA_012932125.1). NCBI lineage: Eukaryota > Metazoa > Arthropoda > Insecta > Lepidoptera > Gracillariidae > Conopomorpha > Conopomorpha cramerella. The sequence goes on along the minus strand of SJJU01002159.1, from coordinate 2,200 downwards.
CTGATAAAGTTTTCTTATACTTTTATTCCCTACGAGACCTTAATAGCTGTCATAACACGCATTCAAAACGGGGCATTCGGAAGCCATTATTTAAAAAGAAATGTCAGGAAGATGGCCGAAAGAACACATGACGGCCCTAAGTATTTTGTAATAGCGTTATTGCAAACAATATACATACTAAGAGCCAATTTACACATTTAACTTTGCTTTCTCAAATGAGTTTAGTTTAATTAGATTATATTCACACCCGACCAGCGGGCAAATTATATAAGGCGACAACATTTAGCCAAGTCCTAACTGATCGCAGATCAAGATGAACTGGTACTATCTCATTGGCTGGCTAATAGCTTAATATACAAAACTCTAGTCTTAGATAGTTCGATATATGTTGTTAAATATTAAACAGAAGTCATTTTATTTGAACTTTATTAAAATTTAGAACTTTATTTGAACAGAAGAAGGCCTATTTTCATTTTAACTCTTTTTTGATAAAAGTAAATTTGAGTTCAATAATTTTTAAGGAAACGCGCACTGACATGATATTAAAAGTTTAAAACGGGTACGTCGGACAAACAATGTAGGTAAGCTGCTTATCTTGAGTTAATTTTCGCGCTATAATACCCGTTTTAAAGTTGAGTTTATACCAAAAAATAAGGTACATTTCAAATTATCCTTGAGTGGGACGTTAAAGATTCATTACGTCGCATGCCGTCAATGTATGGCTATGACAGTTCAAAAATATTGACAGCGCCGTCATTATGTAAATTAAGAAGTCAAAGTTTCAGTGTTCCGTCGTTAAGTTTTTTAGCTCGTAAAGCAAATGGTGAAATTGGCTCTCGCAAATATTTAGTACATCAAACATAAAACCTTAGGTCTATAATAATAAACGACGATAATAATTCGTATGACTGCCAAACCAACTGTTAATTTAATTAACCCGACTTCATTATTTCTAGTCTAAACAAAAAAAAACATTAAATCGTACACACGTCGATATAGGTACATAAATATTATCATAACACTTTGTTCACTAACTTTCTGGACCATTAATTTACAACAATTAGTATCGTTTTATTTTTGTAGCTTCCTTGGACTTACAATCAATCATTTTGTCAATCATAAACGGCATACTGATTAGTTCGCTTCAATATTACTTAAATAGCTGTATAAATGGACAAAATAACAACCAATTTATTGTACAGAATTTATTTTTAAAAAGGAACACAATACAAATCGTGGGTTTCCATTCTATGGCATTTTATTTTACATCAATATCATAATAAATTAATAATTTTCGTTTAAAAAGTACTAAAAATGTCGCCACGACAACGTAAGAATCATAACTATTACATTTTAACAATCGCTGAAGCAAAATCCGATGCTTTCACCAGCATGTCAGTGAAAATTGATTGACAACATGACTTATTATCAATATCTCCCGTCAGTTTTCACCTCCGTAGACATACACACACAGCATTCAATTATCACCTGTTTTATTTGATTATAAAAAAATACTTTCATTTCTTAGCTAAGTTACTCACGTAGCGGGATATGATAGTTTGCATTTCGTGTGGCAGTTTAGTTCTGTCGTAGATTTTCGAGTACTTGTGAAGGACAGTGCTGAGCTGCGAGTGGAGGTCGAGCAGCGCCTCGAGGCCTATCGTTCTTAGTGCCTTCGTATTCTTATACAGTAGGGTGTCTAACTCAGTCTTATTAATCAGTACTTTCTCCTTCTCCGTGTCTGTAAATTAAAAAAAAAAACATGTATGAGTGACTATTCTATTTACTTTATACAGGTTCATGAATTGATTATACTCCATGGGCTAATGATCTCTTTAGACTAAGAAATAGATTAAAACATACAGTTATGGCGCAGTGTACAATGATGTGGACATCTAAACTCGGGAGAAACAAGAATTTGCTTTTTAAAACAAACGCTTACATACTGACTATAACTTAATAAGATTAGATTTATGTATAAAAGTTTTTCGAATAAATTATTTCTTCGCTTCAACCAATCAATCTAAATAAAGCATTCTATTCCAAATTCTTGACTTTCAATATTTATCCTCCAGTTATAATTGGACGTAGTTACACAGAAAGGACTCGATCCACACTTTTCCCGAAATCGAGTTAGCTACACCAGGGTCCTAAGTTAAGACATATCCATCATATAAAAAAACATTTACACAAAAAAGTT
>SJJU01002158.1:0-48941 GCA_012932125.1 Conopomorpha cramerella | reverse complement strand
GAGCAATTGGAATCTCGGAAACGGCTGCACCGATTTTCATGAAATTTGGTATGTAGAGGGATTTGGGGGCGATAAATCGATCTAGCTTGGAATCTCGGAAACGGCTGCACCGATTTTCATGAAAATTGGTATGTAGAGGGATTTGGGGGCGATAAATCGATCTAGCTAGGTTTAATTTTTAGAAAACATCTTTCCAACCGTGTTTTCGGGCTTGAAAAATGAATATTAAGCAAACAACGTTTGCTGGGTCAGCTAGTAATCATAATGTTAGAATACTGACCCGAACTTACTAATTAACATTGCACTCCTACGGCTAAAGAAAACATCTTGTAAAACTTGCACACTAAAATAGAAATCACGTCTTAGGCCCATATTTTTTGTCTAACACTAGCGACCCGCCCTATGATAGATATATAAACCTGTAAAATCTATTATATAAAAATCAATGCCTCTTTTCGTTGTCATGTTATTACTCCGGAACGGGTGGACAAATTTCGCTAATTCTTCCTTTTTTGTGCTTATTAATGACAGAAGTAAAAAAAAACATCCACTATGGCACAGGCCAATCTTGGTTAAGACAGGACAACGTCTGTCGAGTCCACTAGTTATCAATAGTTATCCAACATGTTTGCATGCATTTGTAATCCATCCAGCCGAGCCCGTTTCGGGATTAAAAGACGTGACGTATATTTTTTCATAAACCTTCATCTAGAATCATTCTATCTACTACAAAAAAAAACACATCAAATTCTGTTGTGTACTTCTAAAGATGTAAGCATACATAGTGAAAGACAGCGGGAGGCGATTATTGTTTTATACTATGTAGTGATTTATCTACTCTTTAACCTTTTAACATGCGTGAGTTGCGTGACATATTTACAGTGTTAAAGGAAAAAAAAACCTCGTGTCTTTAAAGATCAATTTCAGGTGCGACACAATATGTAGCTGATCCTTCATAGCGGGGATTATATTAAATCCTGTTATTGCAAACACAGCTTTAACGCACAAATCCCCTCATACCCACCTACCATTCGCTTCCTGATATTAGACGTGGAAATATTTATTGCTCAATATTTGCAATTACTCGTAATAGGAAAAGGAATCTTTGCGGTAGCTGCTGTAATGGGAAGTTATTTGGTACCTATATAGTGAAACAAAGCCTTTGACATAATTTATTGAGCGTATTGACATTTGTGTCAAATCGAATGTCAGTAGAACAATAACTGTACATGACTTAATTGGAACTGAAGCTCGATCTTACTTCGATCATCATCATCAGTCACATAACGTCCACTGCTGGACGAGGGCCTCCCCCAAAGAGATCCATCATTTGTGGTGAAATGCCAGTAATCGCCACGCTTGGCTGGCGGGTTGGCGATCGCAGTGTTGTGCAGGTGTTGTGGTTTAACTCACAGAGAGCGCTGCTGCCCGTTCTCTGGAGAGCTCCCTCGGTCGCCTCTTACGACCCCCATGACGGGAAAAGCTGGGCTGGGGTGGTGACACATGTATTCTATTCGCCGTCACCACACGGCTAAATTACTTCGATAGTTTGGCATTATTTTTAAGAAATATCCATCCCGTTTCTATTATGTGCATATTATGTGTACATCTGTGTATTAGAAGTAGTTAGGTTAAAATCAATTGACTCGAATGTACTATGTACTCGATGTACTCCGAAAACCGGAGGCCTTGTATGAAAAGATGTAATGTATGAATGTAGATGAAGCGATAGGGGTATGTCAAGATCGTGATAAATGGAGATCTGTAGTCTCTGCCTACCCCTCTGGAAGACAGGCGTGAAGTGTATGTATGTTTGTATCAATTTCATTAGACATAAGTTAATCATCAGATAATTTCCATATAACTGTTCAGTTCTGTTAAATACACTTGGTGAGCCATGGGATTTTGTTTAGCCACTACCAACCCCGCGTTGGGAATAAAAGGCGTGAAGAGTATTACTTTATTTTATTTTCACATAGTTAGATTTAATTCAATATCTTGAATACCTTGCCTTTGTTGATATTTTCATTTTAATAAATATAATATATTATTTATATTCTTACTTTGTTATGGCCATACTGAATCCGATACGACCAAACGTCTTTTAAAAATAAGTAACAATAAATAGTCTTTCCATTCCCATCACTATGCATTTATTATTCAAAGCAACAAACTATATAACGTTACAACAGCGAAGAGAAATGGAACAAACGCTAAACACAGTCCAAGATATCCAGCGGTCCGTGCACACAATCAAACAACCAAACAGTCAGTGATTCAGTTTCGTTCACACATCACAAAACAAAGCTTGCTTCCGGACTCATTGGTGCCTATCCTTCTACTTGGCTTAAAACCAAAAACGATGCTCGAGCCCGCTGGCCGTAGCCACAACATCTGATCCCCCTTTAATTAGAGGTACACTCATTGAGATTACGTCTTACACCGACCAGTAAAGCTTGACCTCTCATACCCAACATGCGACATGCCGCAAGTTATCCGTCAAACATGGATACCGAACGGTTCGATACGGCCACGAGGGGTACAAGTCCTTAACAATGGTTGTGCCAAATTTTGAACACTCTGTATTCGAACTGTGGAAGACTGTATTTTCCACATGTGCATGTACCGTCTTTCGTGTGATAGGCGCAGGCGAGTGACGGTCGGACAAAGTGTAATTTCTAATGGGGTGTGCTGTACACACTAGTTTGTAGACCAACAAACGCTCGTTGTTTTGCCAAAGAGACGGGTCCGGGGTACATGCTCTCTGATGGCTGTTTTCGACAATTAGTTGTATAACTAACTGGATTCGTTTTAAAGCCTATTTTCTTTTATTCGCAATTTGAAAAGTTTTATTCCGCTGCGAAAGTTTTTTAATGCGAGGTGCATGCCAAAAATTATCCTCATTCCTCACTCATTTAATTTAATTGGTACTGGCATGCAACACTCGTCCGTAAGCGGTGAGGTATTTAAGAAGAAAAATAAATGATAATGGACCTTATTTTGAGTGTCCTTTTTTTGACAGTTAGTTGAGCTATACGAGTCGGCAAAAGAATGTTTTTGGCTTAGAGTCTGCTTGCACGTGCACCGGTTTGGAGTAAAACGCAAAAACATGAAACTAAAGATAAAAGAAAAGTTTGCATGGACGGGCGTATGGACATAATATGGCCTTATTTCACGCTACAAGTCGAAATTTTTTGATGAAACTTTGCATAAATGCTTAGCTTAAATGGAATTTAAAACTGGTGATCATCTTTCTGTCGCCTTTTGTGCATACAAAGGTACTGTCCGTTATTGAAAAAAAAACGTGAATTCACAAATACACTATTAATTTAACTAGAGGTTGGTTTTTTTTTGTAGTTGTATATTGTATAAACTTATTCACATGCGAGTTAAAATACTGGTCACAGATAATTTTGTGTACACAATACATCTAAATGTCTCGCAAAAGAGGAGAGCTAGCTGAGTAGAAGAAACTGTTTTCTTTATTTTATTTTTCCGTATAAAATAGGGAAAAATAAAGTCTTAGTAAATTTGAGAAAAAAAAATCATCTCCATAGAAAATAGATAAATGTTTGCCTCGTGAGATGACATTTTGTATGGAGATTGAAATTTTTGTTTTCATTTGCCTACATTGTCGCCATAGTAAAAGTTGTTTTTAAACGTTTTTAAGACCACTGCTCGGGCTCGTTTTACACGCAGTATGTAGTCTGTTTATACCATAAAATACATAAGTACTTAGTATTTCCACACCAGCAAAGAACCAATGCAACACCCATTAAAATCATCACGAATGTCGAAATTTCCATGACCGGTTACCCGTTAGATGAACATTTGCCTTTGAGTATAGCCCACAGTTTCTGAGATGTATTTACTCAAGTATTTTGATATTCCCATTGGACATTGCGGACCTGAAGTTTGTGTCACTCAACGGGCAAACAACATGAATTAATAACTTTGCACCGACGGCTACCTATGTGTGGTTGGGACATTTTCTAAACTACTAGTGTGTTCCAGTTGGTCTCATTTTACGGGCGACAAATCAATTTCATCTATAGCACCTTGGGTTTCATGTTGTGAGGCGAAAGCGCATCAGATTATACTGGTTATTAAAGTTCTTAGTGACTGAAATCCGTTGGCTAGGTTCGTGAATCGAAGACCTGGGATAACCTTTCATCTGTACGATTTATTTTTTGTTGTTTAAACAGTAATATTATTAACGTTTCTTGCACCTTAATCTTCGTGAATAATTAGTCAGAACTGCTAGGTACTTAGCAAATTACTTTGTTAATTTAGCTAGCTCATCTTTGAAACGTTGTTTTACCAATATACATTATGAATAGTGTTTCTCTGCAATTATATATGTCTATGAACCTTCCTCAATAATCACTCTTTCTATTAAAGAAAATGGCGTCAAAAACCGTTTGCAACATAATTGAAAATCATCATCGTGGCTGTTTTGAACCTATACTAATTTATTTATACTTTTGAAATGGATAAACGTATTAAACAGCATTAATTTGTTCACAGCTGGCAATAGGCCTTCATAAAAAAGTGTCATGATAAAGACAATATTATATAAATAATTATATATAATTATTTATTAAATAGTAATACTCAAAATACCTAAAATCCTCGAGAATGTACAGATTTAACGTTACAAAGACGACCCTACAACAACTGACATAGAATATTGACATATAACCTATGGTTTACATGACACCAAAATATTGACGTATAACCTATGGTTTATATGACACCAAAATCTGTGTCAATCACGACCTGCTACTCCTTTCAGATTCAAGATCAATACATAAAAAAGAACAATTAAGAAAAACACCTCATTCATCTAAAACGTTAGTGGACAACGTATCTATCGATAGATACTAGATGATTCACATCACTAGTATTTAGGGTCGTTACACATGAGAGTTCGCGCAAGTCGGCCCCGCCTGTCCTTTTAGTTCGCCAACTTGGCGCTGGCTCCACTCCACCTCGGACAACTTTCTCATGTGATTAATAATCGTTAACATTGGTTACTCGCGCACAGAGAGTATCGGCTCGTGTCGCTACTAACATTTAGTTGCTGTGTTTATGTGTGTGTCTGTGAGTGTGTGTGTGTGTGTGTGGGTGAATGTGAGGACACAGATACTATGTATTTATTTTGATACTAGCTGTCTCGGCAAACATTTGTTTTGCCATAGGTCGCCTTTGTACCCCGTGGATTAGATGAAATACACCTTCCCTGGACTTCCACGTGTAATTCAAGACCAAAATTAGCCCAATCGGTCTAGCCGTTCTCATGTTTTGGCGAGACTAACGAACAGCAATTCATTTTTATATATATAGATTCTGGAGGACGAACAGCAGCGCTCTCTGTGAGTTAAACCACAGCACTAACTGTGATCGACATCTCGACTGTCAATGTCAAATTCATTCATTCATACAACACTACTTTAATGATTTTATAATAACTATTTGTAATTGTTGGAGACTATCGGGTTTGATTAGAATAATTAATTACTCATAATTAAGTAACTAATTAACTATTTGATTTTAAAGTATCACAGGTAGTGTCCTCGAAACTGATAGATCACAATCTTGCAGGACCTTACAATACCATAAGAAAAAACCCACCAAATGATTCTTAAGAAACTTGGCTCGATATTTGAGTAGGTGTGCGTACAGATCGCTCCAGTTCACAAAGGCAACCGAATAAATGTACCTAGTGAAGCGTATGATCACTTCAGGAATTTCTTTTATATTATGAAAATGAGGTAAATTGCGGGATTTCCGGAATTTATTCCCAATTTCTCGTGTCGTGTGGATTTCCTACAATCGTACGCTCCGGTGACTTAGTCTTTCTCATTTGCTTATTACATTGTGTCTATAGTCTATACCTACTACAGGTTACGTACGAAATACACAAATGTATAATATTCAGTAGTAAATGTGGTCAGGACGAGGACCATCCCCAACGATTTCCACGATCATTGGGAGGGGGAAGGCCAATAATCGCCACGCTTGGCAGGCGCGTTGACGATCGCAGTGGTGTTGTGGTTTAGCAAAGAGCGCTGCTGCCCGTCCTCTGGAGTTCCCTCGACTCTCACTACCCTCACGACTTGAAAAATTGGGCTGGATTGGTGACACGTGTATTCTATTCGCCGCCACCTCGCGGCTATTAAATGAGGAGGTTAGAATCAAAACGTATTAATTTGCTTTTCTTCCCTTAAGGGTTTTTGTACATTTTCAAATATAAAACTTCATTACCATGTATGTGTCTTTGTTTGTTTTTGAGAAATAATAGATTTCATGTATATGTACAAGGGAATGGAGTATTTATGTTTTTCTTCTGAAAGGGCCTTAGAGTAGTATAAGTATTCTTCTTTTTTCATTAAATTTGGTTACACCTATCTTAATACGTTTTGATCCTAACCTCCTCAAATATGACTTACTTTAATTTCAATTGTATTATAAATGTGATTACAAAAGATTAGTGTGAATTGACACAAGTATAATTGGGATTAAAAGGCTTTGTTTTATGTATAATTGACAAGTATTCAACCTGTGAACCAATGTCGGCAGTTCTAAGTAAAGTGCTGTGACGTCGAGGCGACCTGTCAATATCCGTTCACCTACGGGTTACGCATCCCATTACGTCCCTTTATGGTTGCAGACACCTATGTTGTTCAACAAAAATTGTCAACAAGAAAAAGTGGTGGAGAATGAAAGGCGTGACATGGAATAACAGAATAAGGAATACTGTGACAGGACAAATTAGCGGTTTAAAGGAACATTCAGTGACCACCATTGAAAATGGAATGCCTCGGTGGTTTGGGCTTATGGAGAGGATTGATGCAAGTCGATTAACGAAAGCGATTTATTTACTTACTAATTTATCATAACTTTATAAAAAAACAACTTACATACTTCAACCACTAGACATTAAAAAAAATGTTTTCTTATGTATTTAATAGTCACGAACGCGCCTATATACCCGGTGAACAATATTGAGTTATAATGTCTGTGCGCGTTTCATTAAAAAATTATCAGTCCAAATCGGTTCAACTAGTCAACACTTTTGAGCTAACAAACATAAAAAAACATCGTCCAATTGAGAACCTCCTCCTTTTTTGTAGTCAGTTAAAAAGTCAAACTAATGTCCGCAAATAAAACGTCATAAATAATATTTAAAAAATAATGTTTTAAGTGACACAGGAAGTGTTATCAAAAGTGATATCACTTTCTTCGTCGACTACTATCATATTATTATATATCATATACCTCTATATTACAGCATACAATCGTATGAACCTGATGTACCTACCTACGTATAAGCAAACTCAGCACCATAATTGATAACGGTAATTCTTCTAATCGATATCGATTCGAGCATTGATGGGTCAGCGTTATAATTGTTTCCGTGAAGAAAATTACTATTGGATTACATTCATTTCACAATTATGAAACAGTTTCCTTATCATTTTGTCATTCCTAGTGACTATTTTGCTTTTAGGTGCATTACCTATATTATTTACAACATATAAATAACTGTTTTATTAATATTTAAGAAATACGTGTTCTTGAATGGAGACTGCGTCTCGGAAAACAGAATGTAGGACGCCTTCAGGCAAGGTGGATTATGCGCAGGATGGCTGGCAGAAGCTGGATGCGAGAAGCCGAAAATAGATAACAGTAGCGTGCAATTGGAGAGGCCTATGTCCAGCAGCGGACTAATATGGGCTGATGATGATGATGATGATGAAAAAATAACGGACCCGGCAGATACACTAGTTTAAACGTATGAACAAGCGTTTGCTCATCATCCTGCATGATGTTAAGCAGCAGCGATGTGGTCTACGATGCATGGAGCACACTTGTCCGTTAGGTACCTATTTATTTTATTTAGTACCTAGTTATTTTTTGTCCCAGTAGGGCTGTTGGTCATCAAGCTGCCCTACTGGTGGAAACAACAAGTTTGTCGGGTCGGACGCCACGCGCACGCCGTTGCGGCCCTTAGTCGGCACTGCGTGCGCGCGACGGTCGGCCCAAAGTTTCGCCCATACCCCCTTCAGGCAGGCAGGGCATGGGATGGAGGAGGGCCGTGATCGGTAAGGTTATGTGAAGAGGTCAATTTTTTACATAGGATTTCTTAGGGAAAATTGAGTGAGTGACTGTCTTAAGCTTTGCCAACGTTGTATAGTTAAATCTACTGTATAAAAATAAGTCGGGTTTTCTTCACACTTCAGAACGCACGAACCGATTTCCACGGTTTTGCATTCGTTGGAAAGGTCTCAGGCTCCGTAAGGTTTATAGCAAAGAAAATTTAAGAAAAAATTCAAGAGAAAAGCGGGATAACGAAACGAAGCCATCTGGTGGCGAAACGGAGTTCGCCGTGTTTGCTAGTATACTATACTTAAATATAGGTAGATATCACCTAGCATTCACTGATCACCAAAGAGCATCCGATTTTCTTTTCAAGGCGCGTGAAGTAGCAAAAAAAATCCTTTTACAAGTTACGTGTAGGTACGGTCGGCGAAAAAAAGTCGTCTATCAGTTTTTGTGATCACTTCCTGTGTCACTAAACATCAATAAGGTAGCCTCGTCATATTCATACATATGTGTATACATACACTTCCCGCCTTTTAGTCCCAAAGCGGGGTAGACAGAGGCTCTTGCGAAGCCCACGGTTCACCAAGCGTATGTAACACAACGTGAAAGTGTGAGCACATTGCCATTATAGGGTTCACACACCTTGTGGTATGCGGGTTACATCACGGTGTTGCCCTTCACCGAACGTTTCATTTTACGCATAAGCTCTGAAAAAGAGTTCCACAGTACACGTCCAATAGCGGGCCTCGAACTTGCGCCGGGAGGGCGCGCGAGGCATTGCAAGTCATGTATTCGTCCAACTGTACCACACTCTATCATATTCATGTAAGTAGAACATGAACCTTAATGACTAGTGACATTTTTTAATGAAACGAGCACAGACATTATATTGTTCACCGGGTATATAGGCGCGAATATAATCAAAGACAAGACTCCAGTTCACTCGTGACCACGACGCATGCAACTGCGTCGAAACGTCGAGTAAAATAACAAAGGTAAGCTCGAGCTTGTCTTTGATTATATTCGCGCCTATATACCCGGTGAACAATATTAAGGTAGACCAGAATCTTAGCCGACTTTTCGCATGTAGGCTCATACAGAAATATGTCGCGTAAAAGTTTATAACTCCCACATACAAATATAATATCTAACACGCGCTTGATTTCTTGCCCGGTTTCTGGAGTTTTGTAACGAAATGGTATTTCATAATTTTACTTACCTACGGCTCCCGTTTGAGCTCCGCTACGTGCTTAAGGGCGGGTGTACAATGCTTACCCACCGTGTACAGTAATGGGTCGATCACACAATCATTTTTTTATTAAAGACAACCGCACCAAAAATTGTTGCGTAGTTTTAGAGATCTAAACGTACACATGGACAGACAGCGGGAGGCGACTTTGTTTTATACTATGTACGTACCTATTGATGAAAATTGTGTGACCGATATTAAAAGTTTAAAACTGGTATTATAGCGAGAAAATTAACCAAAGATAAGCATTCAGTCTATCTTCGTTGTTTCGTCGACGTTTCGACACAATTACATATGCCGTGGTTAATTTTCACTATGAACAAGCGCTGGGTTGATGATGATGATGATGATGATAAACAAGCGGGGATTTATGATTATACGGTCACACAATTTTCATTAATAGGTACATAGCATAAAAGAAAGGCTCCCTGTTGTCTGTCCTTATGTACGTTTAGATCTCTAAAACTACGCAACGTATTTTGATGCGGTTGTCTTAATAGACAGAGTGCTTCTAGAGGAATATTTATATAGATAACATATGCACAAGAGGAACATTGTAAATAATAAGTATAGGCAACAACAACGTTTGCCAGATCAACTAGTAAATATATAATACAAAATGAAGTCTAAAATTAGCGTTTAATTTTTTTAATGTGGTAGGTATATCGTTCACAAAAAAATATCCAGTACTTTTTGTACTACAGAAATAAGGCAAAACGACACATTAAATACAACCTTGTACATCCAGCCTTACATTAGAGCGCACTCCACCGTTCCTCACCCGGCATCCGCCCCTAATAAGCTTTGTCGAAACAAAACACAGTGCTAAAGTAAGCGAATAAATAAAACAGCTTATTTCTTCGAGGTATGTGCAGATCGGCGCAGCTGCTGTCGGCGTCGTCGTTACGAGAATTATGTAGTGGAAGTCACAATAATATTCACTATAACCATATAAGTTGAACCCATATCCCTATACAAGTTGCACGCGTTGAAAGCTCAACAAAAACTGGCCAACGTTACACTCAACGTTGGTAACAAAACGTTACAATTCGAGTCCAATACGTCTAAACGACCAGCGTAAGTAAATATTGCCGTGCAGGAAAAAGCAATGTATCCGATAGAAAATTTGTCTTCGTCAGATTACCACTCCGTGGTACAGCATTAGCAAGAAACGTGTGGGTTATATTATATGCGCTGGTGGAAATATAATAAGGTCTTAAGAAACACCTACACTCGTAAGCAATAATTCTTGGTCCGTCTGGCTCAATCTAAATATCTTGCAACCAAGAAGAGTGTTTACACTTTTTTGTACTTGAGGTGACGACGAGACATTGACGACGACAGTGACATTCTAGGTAAATAACTTTAGTCTTTCATCAAGGAAATAAACGGACACATTGGACTGCCAATATTTATTTTCTTCAAAGAGATTGGTACAAGAAACTGTTTTGTTGAAAAAGACAATAAAATAGTGAAATAATTCTGTCTTGTGTAAAATATTTAATACTTTCAGAATGTTGGAGGACCCATGGTGGTATTCTTCTGTATTTGCTGCTTCGTCTTAATTGTTACCAATGGTTCGGTAGATGGTTGGTAAGAGAAGAGTCAAAATGATGTCCAGTTGTTTTTTTTTACAAAGAAAACGTTTTCTTCGCATGGTGGGAATAAGCTGAACTATGAAAAAGGTTTAATATGATATTGACTCTGTACATGAAATATTTAATTATTGATTGATGAGTTTTAATAGGAGCGTCTGTGGTTTAGTAGTCGGGTGCGGCTTTGAATTGCAATCTTGGATGGTTGTGGGTTCGACACCCGGCAGAACTAGGCGTAGGGTCTCTGCGTTAGACTTGATTGAGCATTGCTTGCCTATGTACGACACGCGACGCTCACGGTAAAGGACAAAAATCTTAAAATTAAGATGGCCGCCGTGACAGATTTTTTTGCAGAATTTTTTTTTACTCATTTATATAATTTTAAAGAAAGATGAACCATTTTCGCCACATACCTACTAATCAACCCCAATTTTTTTAAAGAAAAATTATCAACATCTTTTCATAAACGACGAAGTTATTCGCGAAAAAACATAAAAAGCATATTTACGGTCGTATTAAGTTACCTCCATTTTTGAAGTCTCTTAAAATGGTTATGAAAGTCGCGTCTCACAAGATGTGCGAACCCTACAATAGGGAAGCTAACGCGAAGCTGGATGTAGATGGCGCTTCGTAAGCTTACTCCATATGAACCAATGAAAATGAGGCTATCTGTCACATGAATTTGTGGTGACAATCGATTAACCAATCGTGTCGTTTTGGGTCTAGCTATACATACATACAATTGTGTGAATAGGAACTGTCAAAATGATTCGTCGAATTAAAAAATGGACTTTAATGGCGCAAGTATAGCTAGACTTTCATCCATTCTCTCTATATGCCCAAACCACCGAAGCATGCCCTTTTCAATCTTGGTCACTACGTCTTCCTTCAAACCGCAACTTTCCCTATATACAGACCAGATTGGTGATGTCCTGGCCGAAGGTGGCGTGAATAGTACTCGAAACCGGAGGTCCTGTACGAAAAGATGTATGAATGTAGATGAAGCGAAAGGGGTATGTCAGGACCGTGACAAATGGAGATCTGTAGTCTCTGCCTACCTTTCTGGTAGACAGGCGTGAAGTTTATGTATGTGTGTATGTACATTCATACATCTTTTCATACATGACCGTTATATATAAATATAGACCGGATATAAGTTACACCGCGATAATTACAATTTTTTGTTGATATCATACCTAAACTTATTTCAGAGTTATAGCTAGCACAAGTCGAAGCAGGTGCCACATACATTCCCGAGTTGAAGCAATACACTGCATTTATTAGCAACAATAAAGCGAGAATTTTATCGAGACATAAACAAAAACATTTACGACATCCACCCTGGGTGTACTTATTCGACAAATAAGCAGTAATATTTGGTGAGTACGCAATAACCGCGTAACTACTGCTGCTACCTTATTGGCGCTTGTAATTTGTGAATTAAGAAATTTTCTTGGGAAAGTACAATCTACTACTATTCTACTACTGTTATAGTAGGAGCAAGGTCTTTTTTATTTTATAGGACAACAGTGCAAATACTTTGAGAGTAGACATTTTCAGTTATCTCTAACTCACGTCCTGTTAGTGTTAGACGTTGAAAGTCGATTTAATAATAACACATTGCCTTCATCCTATGTTAAGTAGCTAAAGCACTTGTGTTATAGAATTCACACAACGAGATATACTTATCTACTTAATTTCTTTTTCTTTTAAATACATATACGTATAAATAAAAACCCAGAAACATCCAACAAGTACTTAAAAGCTCATCACCTAAGTACCTGTCAGTGGTGGGAATCGAATCCACGATCTTAGGGAATAGAGGCAGATATGCATTACAATTATTTTCTATACATCTATAATATACCGAATATCCTAACAATCAAGATTGAAACACAATTAATCAACGAAAAAGCACAAGACTTTGCAAAACTTTCATCACTGACGAAGTTCGCAGATTAAAAAAAAACTCCTCTAATTGGGAACTTTAACGTTCTCTTTTCCAGTTATTTTCAAATTATAAGACACTATTGTCTCCGCGGCACTGTTAATGAGATCCAAACTTCAGCAGGTGGCTCCATTTGGGAAATTCACTAATTTACTTAAATACAGTTGTAAAAAAAAAGTTACTTTACCTCCAGCCAGTTGTAGTCGAGCGAGCCAACGAGGTGTCTCCTCCTTTGTACAGAGCATTTTGGACTTTTAAGCAAATGAGTTTGACTTAGTCCAGGTCCTTAGTGAAGTGAAGACGCCCCCCTCCGCTGCACCTCCTGAGTTAGGTGTAAACTTGACTTGGAAGCAATTAAAAGTTGTTTCGGCTCCTCCAGTTGTCGCTGGTATTCGGACTTTTTGTGATGTTTCTTCTAAGTTGCGTTGTGAACTTCAAGACTGTTTTTGTCTCCTTAAGAACATTATCAACTACCTTTATGAGTATCAGTATTTTTAGTATACTAATATTATCGTGTTAGGTTATAGCTCAAGAACGACGTTGAAAATTGGTGGGGACCAAGCTTAGAACCAAGAGACGTAGACGTGGCGATGTATAGAGGGTGTAATAGTTTGTATGACATACTGATATTTTTTATGACATACTGTTGTTAAAGTACGTAAGTAAGTACTGTACTGTTAAAGTTTGTATGACATACTGATAAGAATATAATCTGCCCCTGTGTCTAGCATTCGTGGACTATGAGAAGGCCTTTGACTCGGTTGAGATCTGGTCCGTTCTGGAGTCTCTGCAGCGTTGCCAAGTTGACTGGCGATACATCCAAGTGATAAAATGCCTCTACGAGGCTGCCACCATGTCCGTCCAAGTACAAAATCAGCAGACACATCCCATACCATTGCATCGAGGAGTGAGACAAGGGGATGTTATTTCCCCGAAATTGTTCACAAATGCAATGGAGGATATGTTCAAGACGTTGCATTGGAAAAGACGTGGCATCAACATCAATGGCGAACACATCTCTCACTTGCGATTTGCAGACGATATCGTCATCATGGCAGAAACGCTGCAGGACCTTCAACTGATGTTGAATGACCTAGCTCTACGGATTTACTTTAATTTTCTGCGTAAAAGAAGGACATACATCCATCCATCCATAAATCCAGTTATCCATCCAAACTTTCTAAATTATAATATTAGTAGGATAAACCACCAAACAGATCAGAAAAGAACAGATCTGCGAGCGCACAAACAATCACTCGTCGTGAACAAAGTCGGCAACAAAACAAACACAATACATCGAACAAAATCCAAATAAACGACTACCAGTATTCCGAAAAGACGTATTGCATGAAATATCCTCGCATAGATAATGGCGAGAGAATATATCTCCTAAACATTATTCCATTTCAAGACACAAACATGTAAAACGATCGCAAATTCATATTCCAAGTTTATGCGCCAACAGAATTAATGTCCACATTCAGACCCTGTGAGCGTTGCACGTCCACCGGCTCCAGTGAAATAGAAAAATCCATCCGCCCTGCGTATATATCTAGGAAATAATTTATAAAAGTGTGAATTACTTACAATGAAACTTTGTATTCGTTCAATATTTAGGTGGAGTTGGCCGGCACTCCGCCGAGTTGCCCGGGACTGTATCATCACACTGTCACTCTCTAGTTATTTATGGCCGAGTAAACTGGGAAATATATTTTTCTCGCCAACCACACCGCCGCCGCCGCCGACGCCAACGTCCATTTCAGGTTAAACCCCCTTGGGCCTTGGCACTAGACGAGTCTGTCATAAATTTTGAAACTGTTTGGTGTACTCCGCAAAAAAAAGACAGGGTATGATATTTGACGGATGGCGAGCGCACTGACTCGATTGCGCCACAGCTTTGGCCAGTCACGCGTACTTACACTCCGGTTTGTAAGTCTCTTGTGGATAAACCTTTTGGTGACGTCACATTGTCGATAGAGATATTTCTCATCGGAGGTAGATGAAACAAAATTAAGGGTGATAATCTTATAGACCAGTATGTTGATTGATAATAAATATAATATATGTATGTATAAATATATTTCACAACACACACATTGCCTTCATCCCATGTAAAGTAGCTAAAGCATTTGTGTTATGGAATTCAGACAACGAAATATACTTACTTAAATACATTTGTTTTCTTTAAAATACATACATATATAAATAAAACACCAAGACATATCCAAAAAGTACTTAAAAGCTCATCACCTAAGTACCTGTCAGCGGTGCGAACCACGAACACATCGAACCTACGAATCTGCGGAATAGAGGCAGACATGCTGACCACTACACCAACGAGCCCGTCAAATATGATATGAATCGTCAAAGATAATCTTGGTATTACGCCATAAATAATGTAAGTAGCCTTTTACGTACCCGTATTATTTGAAAACTATGCGTAAATATAAAATAAAGTCGTTTTAGTTATACTATTATAAATCAAGAACAG
This sequence comes from Conopomorpha cramerella, assembly GCA_012932125.1. Classification (NCBI taxonomy): domain Eukaryota; kingdom Metazoa; phylum Arthropoda; class Insecta; order Lepidoptera; family Gracillariidae; genus Conopomorpha; species Conopomorpha cramerella. The sequence continues at coordinate 33,549 of SJJU01002158.1, read as the reverse complement.
CTGAACCGATTTAGCTGAACATTAGCGGGGAGGTTAAGACCGTGTTGCTATATAGAGGGTTCTATTTGAATAAAATACTAGGGGACTTACTAATAATGGCGGAATTTCTATTTCGAAGATACACAAAGCTCAACTTAACTTGTCAGTTGTATGTCAATTACAGAATAACCAGTTCAAGTAGACCTGTAGGGTACGCGTTTATTGGTAAGGGGGTAAAACTACGCGAATAAAATCGTGGGCGTTCTCTTGATACTACATAAAATGTCTAAATTAATACACTTATCCAGAAAATACTTGTCCACTGCTGAACATAAGCCTCTCTAATTACACATCATCTGTGATCTGTATTTGGCTTCTCATCCAGCTTCTGCCTGCCATCTTGCGCATACCATCCGTCCACTTTGCCTGAGGGCGTCCTACGTGCGTTTTGTTCGTGGGTGTACATTATAATTTTGACAGTAATAATAATAAAATACTGTTGAAATAAGCCTGGTGGAAGTGTCGGGAGACCCGAGAGCTGGTTCCTATCTTGACCAGCGTATAAGTTTGGTAATACAGCGGGGTGATGAGGCGAGCGCAGCACTTTGCCCAGCGTTGACTTGCGAGATTTTTTTTTATTTTACCTTGCCTTTTTATTGATTTGATTTGAAGCGTCTGTGGTCCAGTTGGTCGGATACTTGACTTGTAACCGAGAGGTTGCGGGTTCGAGTCCGGCTATTGCACATGTACCAATGGGACTCTTTTTCAGATCCTATGTATGCAACGCAACGCTCGTACGGTGAAGGACAACATCGTGATGAAACCCGCACACAAGGTGTGCGTACCCTATAACGGCGATGGGATCTCCCCCTGTCACGTTAGGTTAAAATACGCTTGGTGAACCGTGGGCACTTGCTTAGCATGTGCCTCTGCTTAACCCTGCTTTGGTATATAAAAAGACGTGAGGTGTATTATTTTTTGTTTTTTACTATAATTATTTGGACATGACTCTACTATTACTAAGTTTTTAACGAAGCATAAGTGGATTTGATTATTATAGGCATATATATTTTTAATATTTTTTTTTAAATATTTTACAACAACACACACACACACATTGCCTTCATCCCATGTTAAGTAGCTAAAGCACTTGTGTTATGGAAATCAGACAACGAATATACTTACTTAAATACTTTTTTTTTCTTTTAAATACATACTTGTACAAATAAAACACCCAGACACATCCAACAAGTACTTAAACGCTCATCACCTAAGTACCTGTCAGCGGTGGGAGTCGAACCCACGACTCTGCGGAATAGAGGCCGACATACTGACCACTACACCACCTCTGCCTACGCCGCTTTGGGATTAAAAAGGCGTGATGTATTATTTTTTGTTTTGTATTATAATTACTTTGACATGACTCTACTATTACTAAGTTTTTAACGAAGCATTAGCGGATTTGATTATTATAGGCATATAACTATGTTGCTACCATTTTTATATGAACTGTTAAAATATATACAAAGAGTAATACATCTGTTATGTATGTGCGTCCCAGACTGGCACGAGACTAAGCTAGGGCTTTAGCCAGTCACACGTGAGCGAGCACTACAGTAGTTCATTACAACTAGGCCCCGATTCAATTTACCTCACTGACTGATTCAATTTATTCAATACAATGCACCTCATTTAACCCTCAAGTTCGTATTGTGTGTCTAATACAATATTTCTACCTAACTAATATATTATATTTTGCTGTATTAATGTCTTAACTTAAATACGTACCATCTGCATCTTGTAACAATAAGTTGTTTAAATAAATAAATATTTTTCAACAACACACACGTTGCCTTCAACCCATGTTAAGTAGCTAAAGCACTTGTGTTATGGAAATCAGACAACGAGATATATTTACTTATTTTTTTTTTCATTGAAATATATACATATATCAATAAATAAAACACCCAGACACATCCAACAAGTGCTTAAAAGCTCATCACCTAAGCACCTGTCAGCGATGAGAATCGAATCCACGACCCTACGGAGCAGAGGCAGACATGCTGACCACTACACCAACGGGCCCGTCTATCATGTTTGTTTTATATTACACTTTTTAATAATACTGACCTGCACTTATGTTCTCCCGTGTTGTGAGGTCGGCTGGTAGAGAATACTTTACTTAATTTGGGATGAAATACCAATAAATTATTGTGCTAAATGTTAAAATATAAATTTGTATTAGCTATGTATAATTAATAGTTTAAAAATTTTATTCTGTTGTATCCTATATTTATTGTTGTTTAATTTTGTGTTATTCACTCCATTATTGTATGTCACATAAGACGGCTCATTGTGAAACTGTATCACTATACCTACGATCATTCATTTACCGATGTTGCACAGTAAAATTATTCTGATTCTGATTCTGATAATCACCACGATAAGGAGGCGGGTTGGCGATCGCAGTGGTGTTGTGGTTTAACTCACAGAGAGCGCTGCTGTCTGTTCTCGGGAGAGCTTCCTCTTATGATTCTCATGACGGGAAAAATTGGGCTGGGGTGGTGACACATGTTTTCTTTTAGCCGCCACCACACGGCAACAGGTTACGCTGGGCATCCCGCATTTCACTAACACCTGACCAGATCACTAGACCCATTACAACCAATATTTTCTTGTGCATGTATGGCTGATGGAAACCCAGTTAGGCACCCTAAAAATGCATAAGGCGTTGATATGATTCCTCGTGAATCGCTATTATATAATAGAAGATAAACACTTTTAATAATGTATTTTGACAAAACAACTTTGTGTATTGGGAAACAAGGATTGCCGGGTCAGCTAGTATCAATTATATCACAACTAGTTTTCCGCCCGCGGCTTCGCCCGCGTGGACTTCGGTTATATTGCGGTATAAAGGACAACTATAAGAAAACTTATCATTCCTACGGAAAAATCTAAGTTTCCCTCGGAAATATAATTTTTTCCGGGATAAAAAGTACCCTATTATTTAATCCGGACTTCTAACCTTACGTATGCAAAATTTCAAAGCAATCGATTCGGAAGTTACCGCGTGAAAGCGGAACAAACAAAAAAACTCAATTTCCGATTTATATTATTAGTAAGGATTAGTACAGGTCCACTAATGTGTGTTCGGCATTTGACATATAACTAACAAGATACCTAAATTGAGATTGGTGTATCTATGTTGCGCACATGCTTATTTTTTAATTATTCCACGTATTATAGGCAAATATACTTTATTAACGATTCACGGAAAGTTCATCTCGTACAGTTTACACTTTGAAATGAAAAAAAAAAACAAAACACTTTTAACACCCGTCTAAAAACAAACGAACTATCCAGAAAAACCGAGTAATAAATAACAATGGAAAAAGTCCGTAAATATATGGAAAGATATTGCAGTAAGAAGTCCAATTTCAAGGAACTGTGACTCTACGTGAGGTCCCTCCATAATGCGGGGTCAACTGGGGTAGGAACGACCCCCGAGTTCATTAAAAATGCATCTTTGTGGTCAAAACTTGGTCGCTTCACCTCACGGACGGAGGAGCATAAAAAGAGATCGGTGACCTCTGCATGCTTTATTTTTTAAGTTTTTTTTCTTTCTTTTTTTCTGTAGCATTTGATTTACTTCATGAATGAGAAATGAGGTAATGATTATGATCAAACTTAAAATGGTATAATAGAAAAAAAAAACTTATGGCACTTAATTTATTCACGAGATTAAAGTTATACTTTCATAAACTTGTTATTTCTTTGTAGAATTAGTTTAGAGTTATTTTTGTTCGATAACTTTATTATTGTTTGCTGAATGTGGGTTAGGATTATGTACGTAAAATGCAGGGGTGGGTTGTATAAGTTACTTAAGTATATTTTAAATACACTTTGAAGGATATCATTTATGTGACTTATGTAAAATAATACATGAAACTATGACATTACTGTCTAAAACAAACTAAACAAAAATATTCGAAAAAATAAATAGTCGAATGATTAATAAACCTTTACAAGAATTTATTAACAAATGGTTTTTCACAATCCATAATTTCAATAAAAAATATGATTTGTTTGTAGTTTTTATTTCATTTTTTTTTATTTGTTGTGTTCCTTTAATATGTGTCAATGAGTTATTTTCGTATTAGTACGTTCGTAAAACCTATGTATTAAAAAGGAATGAAAAAATCTATCAGTTCCGACACGTGGAGAGACCCTAGCGAGACCCGTTGGTGGGTCCACAGGTAATATAGATTTCCCATGGACCCACTGAACGCACAAATCTTACTAGTCCACGGAAAATCAATATAACTCGTGGACCCACTAAATACGAAATCCTGCGGGACAAATTTAGATATAGCAGTAATCAGTTTGGTAACAATATCACATTTAATTTATTGACATTTAATTTTGTTAAGGGTATGACATTTTTGACGAAGCTTGTTGCCGATATAAATCTGTATTTAATTTAATATTTTAAAACAGCTGACAATATCACATCACAAAAAAAAACAGAGAGAAACAGCACAGCGAAAAATAAATCCCATAATTTGTAAAAGGCCAATAATACGCCCGCCGCATATGGCTCAAAGAAATGTGTTACACTTACATATGATTGATGAATCGATCACATTAATATAAACTATACATAAGTATTATAATAAAAATTCTTAGTAAGTTCTATTCCTGTTTTTTTAAGCTGTGATTTTGTTTGTTGTTCTGTAGGTTTTTACTCATGTTGTCCTAGAAGAAGGTACATAGTTTTAAGTTATATTTAAGCCGCCTTAATCTTAAGATGCATGACTTATAAAATAAATAAGATTAAAAAAACTATACATAAGTACCTACATCAAACCTAAACAAATGTGATATTTACTTACCTTAAAGCTTTTCCAGAAAAACAGTTACAAATGGCATTTCGAAAGTTGTTCGCGCACCAATCTGCTAGGAACCTTAAAAAAGTGCAGTTTTCTCTCATCAATTGAGAAGTATTTAGGTCGGGCCCGTAAGCGTTTGCTGAAGACAGATCTACCCGCGGCCTCCTCTCGTGAACAGCTATTTATTTACAACGCTCCGTGTTTCAGCGCCAACGTTTTAAAACTACAAACATTGTACTAAGTTGCACGCTTTGGGAATATAGGACGGTGTGGGGACTTATATTGTTTCATATTTCACTAGGTATATTACGAGAATTGTTTATATTATCATACATTTGTTAAAGAAAGTTAGGAGTATGGGCGAATTAAGTACACACATCAAAAGTGTGTAGGGATCAAGAACATTTTTAGAGCTCTAAAAAAATCGAATTTATTTAAATTAAATCTAATCTTCTGGATTGGTCTCCTACCTAATTCCTCGTACCTGTATCAATGACTATTACCACATTTTGAATAAATTATGAATGAATTCAGTTTTTGTTAAATATATTCTTGATTGCAATCTTCTAAAATGTACTTGATCCCTAGACACTTTTGATGTGTGTAGGTAATATAATTAATTAACTAATACATCATCATCACCAGCCCACATTCGTCCACTGCTCAACTTGGCCTCCCAAATTGCACGCTACTTCTGCTTCTTCTGCTAGGTAACCGGGATAAACTCCCGGGTACGCAACCCAGGCTAGGTTTTTTAATGATTGATTTTATTACCGGAACAAAAAGATTTACTTAATACGTTGGTTCACAACGGGATTTGTCTAAACGTACCCCAGATCCCAGCATTTTTTTATTCATAAATGAATACAACTTATCCACTTTTTACAATTTGGTAGTAATCAGATAAAAGAGTCCTGGAACATTTCTTCAAATTATGATTGGATGTATGAAATCGTTTCCGATAACACTTTAATAAGGGATTTACACAGTTTTGTTTAACTTTTCTTCTCCAGGATGCGATTCAATATGTTAAACGAAATCCGAGAATAAAAATCAGAATTAAGAAAAATGGATAAGTTGCGGTTTTGATATTCACCTCCTCAATGTATTGAATATGTGGATGGCTATGTGCGCGACGGTGGCGACGCGTAGCGTTTACAAAATTTGCGGAAGTTGTCAAATAATAACAATGTAAACATTGTTAGTTTTCTTTGCAAATATAAATAAAACCAATATTTAAGTGAAATTTATTCAATAGTTTGTAAAATTAATATAATAATAAAAACCGGGTTTGAAACTATTACACACACTTAATATTAGTTTCCAACCACAAACTGAGATAAAAGGCAATAAATTAGTATTAGCCGAGCATGTAAGAACGCAATACGATAAAAAGTTCACAACGCAACAACAGTCATGGCCCATTTCTTTGCTTTGATTTGTACTGCCATCAACACTTGACAGATGATCATCCGCATTTGTTTCCAATGTCCAAATCTACCGTGTTGTGCGCTGTGGTCGTTATCTGTCTGCCACTACTTGCTTTGCACATAGCCAATAATTATTGGTATAATTATTGTAGGTTTACAATTTTCTAGTTTATTATAATTACAACAAAGAAATACAGTTTCCGCGCAGAGTCGTCGGTTGAATTTTGCTGTAGAGATGCCGCCTGCCGTTTGCGTCTACATCCATATCGCAAACTGCCAAGACGTGGAGTGACTTATCTATGTTTCCTGAGCAGTATAGTCTGGAGGTCTTCAAGTCAGAGCTAAATAGGTACCTAATCAAGTGTGCTCCATCGTAGACCACATCGCTGATGAACATCAGGCATTATAGTAGTTAAACGCTTCTTCAAAGTGTTAAAAAAAAACTACTTGGGTGGAATCGCGGTGCCTCCATCAGTATAAAATAAAACTAAGGGGTGGTTTACACATCGAGTATAGTGGCGTGTTAAGTAAAGCCAGTTAAGTATTAAGTAGTCAGTCGCAAGCACCGTTCAAGTTTACAAAGTTTCGAGAAAAGCTTTTAGCTAAGTCGGCAACTTATAACTTGGCTGAAGCGTTTAGACATTATTTTTTGCTAATTCGTTAACTTTTCAAGTTAACCTGAAGCCGAAATCATATTAATAAAATTATTGATCTGATACATACATACATATTGATACATAAATAGATAATTGTAATGCCTAAGTTAAGGGATCCTAATTTTTTTCAAATCCATTATGTATACTCCGGCGCTACATTCGCAACTTCTAAAACGCTCAGTAATTGTTAATGAAATTAAATTTTCGTGCAGTTTTAAACCTACTTTAACCATTCGAAGGATTTTTGTGAACATAAAGAGGTGTAGGAATCCATATAACTTCTTGTTTTCAAAATTCACATTAAAGCGACTTTAAAAAAGGACTACCTCAATTCGGCCGTATACCTATATGCTTTTTTCTATTTGTTCGTCGTTTCTGAACCGATGTTTATGTTTTTTTTGTTGCTGATAAGACATTACTAAAGTAAAATCATTTTTTAAGGAAACGCGCACTGACATGATATTAAATGTTTAAAACGGGTATTATAGCGCGAACAACGAAGGTAAGCTGAATGCTTGTCTTTGATTAATCTTCGCGCTATAATACCCGTTTTAAACATTTAATATTACTAAAGTAGTTCTATGATAAGGAAATCAGAGTATGATGACGGAAAACCGGATAAATCGAGAGGAACTTTAAAAAAATCTATGGGCGGCATCTTCTTCGGTACTTTTTTCTTTAAAATTGATATGTTTTAATTAGCTCTCGTGGTTTAGAACATATTCGAAATATTTAAAAAACTATAAAGATATAGTGGAGAAAGCGATAGTGGAATAATTTACTGGAGTGAAACATTTCAGCAAAGTACACCTACTAGATAGACTATGGTACATTACATAATCGAGAAGTTTATATCTACACAACTTTGGTCGTCGACTTATACTTGCAGTATGTTATACATCAAATTGGCAAAACAGCTGCACCTCTACCTACTAAGTAAACGCTCCTCCCAACTCATGCAACCTGAGCCGTTTTTCCAAAGGTTTTCAAGGCAATCAGGCTCTTCTGGAAAGTCGAATTGATTGCAGTTCGATGTGTCTGTACCGTGCCTGTACATCAAGCCGACTCAAGGAAATCGAGTTAGCAACACCCGGCCTTCCTTCAGCGTTGAAACAATCAAAACTTTTGTATTCTACTACGTCTGCTACGCGGTTTTCCTTGGAGATCCTGAGGAATCAATCTAGTATGTTGCTGAAACCTATAGGTACTAAATAAAAATAGTTTTTTTTACTTTTTACTAGCGACCCGCTGTGAATTGTTTCTCTAGTATGTAATCTGTCTCTGTCTGTTCACAAGAATCACTTTGTCTATTAAAATTAAACCACATCAAAATCCATTGCAATTTTAAAGAGATCTAAGCACTCATAGGGACAGACAGCGGGAGGCGACTTTGTCCTATACTATGTATATATGTAATATATATACACACTTCACGCCTTTTAATCCCAAAGCGGGGTAGGCAGAGGCACTTGTTTGACGGGTCCGTTGGTGTAGTGGTCAGCATGTCTGCCTCTGCTCCGTAGGGTCGTTTTCTTTTTCGGGTTCGGGTTCTTTTTCGGGTTCTTGGGTCGGGTTCTTTTTCGTTCGAGGGCGGATGAGCTTTTAAGCACTTGTTGGATGTGTCTGGGTGTTTTATTTATATAAGTATATATTTAAACGAAAAAAAAAAATAAGTAAATATATCTTGTTGTCTGATTTCCATAACACAAGTGCATTAGCTGCTTAACATGGGATGAAGGCTATGAGTGTTCTAATAATATAAAAAAAAACCAAATGCCCACAGTTCACCAAGCGTATATATGTATAAGCGTAGGGACATTCTGTACTATGTATTAAGAAAATACGACGAAACAAAACATAGAACTCTGTCCCGTTCCCTACAAATTGTGGTAAGCGCGTTTCACGGGATAATAGACATATTGCCTCCAAATGTTCTGTCCACCCAAAATAGTGATTATCGAACTCAATTCATGTAGGTAAGCATGTATTATGATACTTGTATGGCGTAGATTCGTATATGTCGCCAGTCGTCACGAGCCGCCTAATTTGTATAGCATTCTGGTAACACAGACGTCCTTTATACTGTGTATAATAGACTACTATGTTGTGTCAATGGAACCTACCTGGAATGCTGGAGGGTTACTACAACATTCAGAGATAAGCAAGTATCTATATATATAAAATAAAGTCGTGTTAGTTACTCCATTTATAACTCAAGAACGGCCGAACCTATTTGGTTGAAAATTGGTGGAGAGGTAGCTTAGAACCGGGAGACGGACATAGGATACTTTTTACCCCGATCCTGTTGGTCACGTCGCTATATAGAGGGCGTTATAGTTTGTATGAAGAACTGAAATTACGCGAATGAAATCGCGGGGCGTCCACTAGTTTAGGATAAAATCAAGATTTCTTTGTGTTTTGTTCTTCGTTTCGATACATCGTTCTACCTAGAGTGGCAGCAGGATACAAAGTGTATGTTTTTTTTAAACAACAGTGGTCAAATGCTTGTTCATAAACAAGGACAAGCATTTGACCAACACACTCTGCCTGATGTTAAGAAAAAGAAAAAGAGCATCTGTGGTCCAGTTGGTCAGATACTTGACTTGTAACTTGTTGTTGGGTTCGAGTCCGGCTACTGGACGTGTACCAATGGGACTCTATTTCAGAGTACGCAACGCAACGCTCGTACGGTGAAGGACAACATCGTGATGAAACCAGCACACCACAAGGTGTGTCAACCCTATAACGGCTAAGTACTTATTGGATGTATCTGGGTTTTATATTTATATAAGTATGTATTTAACAGAAAAAATGTATTTAAGTATATTTCGTTGTCTGAATTCCACGACACAAATGCGTTACCTACTTGGGGTGTATATGGGCAATGTGTGTGTTATAAAATACGTTATACCACCGTTTTCAACCGCATTTGTCACCGTGCATAGAGTTTCAGAGTATCCCGCCAGCATCGTCACGATTCATCCTCTAATCACATTTACACTGTTTAATGTCGCACCTGACGAGTGTTTACCGGCATTAAGACTACACTTCAGCTAAATTAACTCAATTTGCGACGTTGCCAATTTGCTTATTTATGTCACTCCAAGATTTCGGATGGAAACGTTTTTATACACAAGAGTTGGCGTAAGACGTTTGTAAACTTCAGAATTCGTGTTTTTCGGGAGCATTCGAAGTGACAGGAATTGTAGATGATAGGGGATTTTTCGCTATTAGACATATTCGCAACTAATTACCCTATAGTCTGTTTATTAATTAGACGAACGATTTGAGAGATCGATCTGTGACTGTGCGAAATAATGCTGCCGGATTTTCAACGATAGCGATTTAATTTTATAATCAAATAAATCAGTAGTGGCGATTTATTTGTTTGAGGTGGCTAGGAGGTAAGCCGGTAGTGAAAAATAGGCACTAAACCAATGCTTATTTAGATTTTTTTATTTGTCTTACTTATTTGAGCTATAATAAGTCCCTACGCTACTTAATTTCCTTAAAAATATTTGTTAATGTGCCTGGCGTCGAAGCTTGTGTTGTACTACCGGCTTACCACCTAGCTTCGCCACTAGAGGATAGTCATCACTTTGTAGTCATCACTTTATATTAATACATGACCTCCGGCTTCGAGTACTTTTCACGCCACCATCCGCCAGGACATCAGCCCCTCCGTGCCTTGACTTTCTAACGTAGGGCGGGTCCCTACGGGAGAAAGTCAAGGCCCAGTACGTCCAGGCCCTAGCACAAGCGAAATTATTAAGATCTAAGTCATAAAGTACTCTACTAGTCTGATACGTAATATTTATATTAAAAGTTTAAAACGGGTATTATAACGCGACACCGTGTCGAAATGTCGGGCAAAAAACGAAGATGAGCTATTCAGCTATTAAGCATTCGCTTATCTTTGATTAATTTTCGCTCCATAATACCCGTTTTAAACTTTTAATATAATGGCAGCGCGCGTTTTTTTTTTAAATGACGTGATATTAAAGACACCAGATCTATTTAATTCAATGCATGGTGTAAAATGACATCCAACTTATTGCATAAAAGAACCATAGAGATATCGGGATGTGAAATGGATTATTGAGTGATAGGGTGGCCATTTTCCCATGCTGAAAACGTGTGCATTGAAAAGAGGCAGAAGCAAGTAGACACCGCACCGCTACCGCACGTCTCCAGAGAATGGCCCGTACGCCGAGAGGCAGGTAGGGCTTGTTTGGTGGTGGGATTTCCCAAGCCGATCTGGGATGTAAATAGAATGCACCAGCTACCTTTCTTCATAGCATGTCATAGGAGCCAACTATGGGATCTGGATATTCAGGTTAATTCTAGCAACTAATAATTGAAAGCTTCTAAGGTGATTATAAGGTTCTGTCCTTTTCACCACTTTTGTACTCCCCACAGAAGTGAGTATATGCGTGTGTGTGTGTGTTGGCTGGCCACCTTCTTGCTATTTAACTGTGAGTGTGTAAATTACCTATGAGGGTTCATATTTGCAAAGGCACTGTCCACGCCATCAGTTCTTGTTTGCAACCTAAGTTATATATTACTTTATTGTCTAGACTTCAACAATAAAAGGTAATTAGCAGTAAATGTAGCCTAAGGGATGTTCGGGAATGTCTGTTGGTCCATTTTGCGATGGGTAAGCCACTAACCACCAATACCCTCTGGAGCCAATTTATCACAGTAATGTGCTGCCCAATTATCACCCTTAGTGTTAGTTTACGCAAATACCATTTGTTAGAGTATTAATCCCTTGCTTAATAGAAATGTGAAATTCGATACTAAATACATAGTATAAAACAAAGTCACCTTCCGATGTCTGTCCCTGTGTATGCAAAGATCTTTAAAACTTTGATCAACTGAGGTTTAACTTTACAGGAGATGAAAAAAACTGTCGTTGATTGCAACGCCGACCGACTTTAGCACTGTCACTATGATTTTAATTACGGCTTCTGATTGGTTGAAATCTATTTCATGAGAACAATGGTTCAAAGCGCAATGCGCAGCTTCATCCAATGGCATTAACACGTAAAAAATCGCCAATTTTCGTCCTGAGCGGTGTTGGTCTCTACCAAGAGTAGGTGTAGTGCAATAAAAAGTAAATTAATTCGTACCTAGTGCAGGAAAGTAAAGTATTTGTCGCCAATGTATCTAAGATCATTACCGATTGGTACATAACCCGCTTTACTCTTTACCCTTACAGATTCACGGCGTCGCCTCGCGTCGCCGAGACAAATGTTGCCCCGAGGAAATGACGAGAGTGCCCGGTCATCTGTTACGTACCGACTAGAACACATTTGGCATACACTCGACCAATATACCATGACCTTATCTATTAAGAAAAGTCATAAGTAAAAGAGTTCCTAGCGTAAGTACTAGGACTATATAGATAAGGCGGTGATTGAAAGCACCGTAAAAGCGATTGCTTAGCCGATCCCGCACGTTTTTATGCGATCCTGATCGCTAAAAGTTTTCTATCTCTTTTTATTGATATGCTAGTGAATGAGATGGGTATAACGTATTAGAGGAATATATGTATGTAATTGTGAGGGTCGTATCACAGATATTTATGGGCGCGGAGACTTTATAAACACGCGTGGGACATTTACGATCAGAATGTTGTTGGTATAATTTTCGTTTGACTTCGTAATTTCAATTACGGTCTATCAAATGTTGTATGAATTATTTTATGTCGCATCGTAAAAGTGTAATCAAGTATACGTTGAGATTTGTATAGATAACTTTACGTTGATATACAAGTATTCAGAAGAGTTTTCTTACTTATAGTCTGAGCTTAACCTTTAACTATCGACGTTCAATTTTTGTTACGTTGATATGGACGCGCGGTCTCAGAGACCGCTATATACCAAGGTCATAATACACTTTTGTGTTACTGACATACTAGTTTTTTTATCATATCCCCTTTATAAGTATTTAAATGTAAATATAAACACAAAATACACATATATATTTATTTATTCTTAAGAAAATCTTATCATGTAACAGTAATAGACACTTTTCAGACTTTTTAACTTGTGATCACTTATAGGTTACAATATTTCAGAAAAATCACTTTCATAGTCACTTTAACTTGACTTACAATAAAATATAAAAAACATAGTATAAAAATAACATAAAATTAGCTTCTCAACATAAAACTTGAAAATTTCAACAATGCCTCAACTTGTCAATTTTATTGGCAGTCTTTGCACAGAGGCTTAGAGCACTGAAGGCATATGGGCTGTCCACAGCCTACACAAGTGTAGTTTGTCTTACGTTTAATCTTTGGTCGACAAAGCCTACGCATCTTACGTTTAGGCAAATCATTGTTTTATGTTGCTAGTTCTTCATTTGGTATATCAGAACCCAAAACTCATCACACACAAATCTAAAAGCATATGTTGGAGCTCATCGTCAAATTTAGAATTATCTAAGCGCAATAATTTGGTTGCACTTTGTGTATTTGATAAACTAGACTTCCATTTCAATGCAGAAGTACTTGGTCTATTATTTTCCGTCATTTTTATGGCAAAATACTTGAAAACAACAAAATCAACGTCAACTCAATTCATTACACAAACGTGGACGTGCGGTCTCAGAGACCGACGAAGAAATTAAAAGGGATATAACTCACCGAGTTCGCAGCCAGCGACGCAACCTACCGTCTCCATCGTCGTTTTGCTACCAAAACTGAAGCTATACAGATGCACAGACGTGGTGAGCGCAGGGGAGCGGAGAGGGGTACACAAATCACAAACTGGTAGCGGTTTACGAGACCGAACGTCCATAGTTAAAGGCTAACCCTTTCGCGGACAAGTCCCATCTGTCGAATGTAAAACACTAAAACTTGTACTGTCTTTTCATGAGGGTCCCTGAATGTGTTAAGAAACTTTCCGTGTATTCCTAATTACGTGATCATATTAGTAAAGTGACAATAATAATTTTGTTAAATATAGGTACCTACCTATAATCATTTCAATTGACTATGCCAATATAATAGTATACTTAATTAACGCCCAACCATGTTCCAGAAAAACCCGTTCAGAACAATGTGACAGGGTGTGAGCCCGCCATCTTTAGGCTTCACACATTAATTGGTATGCATAATCAGGATATTACTCTTTACAGTATGCACCTGGTATGTACTTGGTACCGTGTGCACACGCCAATAGATGTTTTAAAGCCGAAATAGTTTTATCAGGATTGTGATAAGTGAAGGTCCATGATCTTTGCCTACCCCTCTGGGATGCGAGCATGAGGGAATTATGTTCGAATCCACTGCCTCCCGGTTAGAAGTCAAAGTTTCTAACCACTAGGCAACAGACGCTCACCTATCTTAACTTTCGAATGAACAACATTTAGTTGGATAATAACAACAATCAAGCACCTCTCACACACCTACAACACAATCTCACATTGTGTGTACTTCCAACAATTTCCTATCATTCCCGTCGTTGTGTATTGGAAAAGTTTTTCGATCTAGTGACTACTGGGCTCGTACGTGAAACACCTACGCAATGGAGACAGACCTCTATCAACAAACAAACTGTATGAAATTATCGACCAAGTCGCGTGGCATATTGTCACTTTGAATGGCGTAAGCATTGCAGCTGAGTCCAGCCTTGTTATTCGAAGCACGCCGTATTGACACTGTGACTCGCAGTATTATTCATCTTTTATTAAATTTTGACAGCACGAATGGAGGATAGACAACACATAGTGTATGTTTAGGAAGGAACCGCCGGGCGACGTCGCGTGAAACGTGCGCGGCGACTGCACACTGGCTGAGATTGTGAAAAAGTTAACAGATAGAAAGAAATTGAAGTTTCATGGAATGAACGTGAAGAGTGCAGAGGAAGAATGATCTTATGCAAGAAGGGTAAGGTCTAATTTACAAGTGCTGTACAGAAAATTATGTTGTGAAATTGTTCTCTTACATATTATTATGCGCCACGCCCATCTCTCATCAGCAATAATCCTAGCCGCAGTCTAACTCAGTCACCTGCTTCCGGCTCACAATTGACGCTCTTTCACCAAGTGACCGCATATTATATGGCAGTGGGCCGGCCATATTAGCCGTAGGACCGATGACCGTTGTGGCAAACGAATGCTCTAGTGGACACCGCGTCTCGGCAAACGGAGTGTAGGACGCCCTCAGGCAAGGTGGACTGATGATATACGCAAGATGGCTGGCAGAAGCTGGATGCGAGAAGCCGAAAATAGATCACAGTGGCTTGCAATTGGAGAGGCCTATGTCCAGCGGGTGGACTAGTATGGGCTGATGATGAACGAACGGTGTAGGACCAGCACTTGCTAAGCTTATTAACACAGGATTATAAAATACCGTGGAAGTCCTGTAACATTAGAACAAGCTACGCAAGATTCGAAATGTTGTTTTGAGGTTTCTAATTCAAAATGTCAAAACCCGACCTGGTTATACAGTGATTTTGAACGAGAGAATTATATTCTACAGCCACTTTATTTTTCTGAAACAACGCTTGGTGTGCAACTTGCCGCACCAAGTATTTTATCTGTCCAGGAGCTTGTTCTGTAAATTTTCCTAATCTTTCTTCGCAACAAATGGGCACGCACCGTCACGCCCGAGCGAACAGGCCTCGCGCAAGACACTCGCGTCACTTGATTTAATTTATACCCCGTAAATATTTACGTCGGCATGTTAACCTTCGTCATACATAAATTGCGGTCTGAGCACACAATTCGTTAATTGCTCGTAAATTCAGTTTATTTGTTACCGCGTGGGAGTGTTTAAAATTGTACGTTTTCAGAAAATGCTCCGGTTTCGCTTGATAAATGGTATATAGTGCGGAATGGTTCGGGAACAAAGATCTACGGGTTCTGTTTTTTTTTTGTTGTATTTTTAACATTTTTGGAAATCACGTTTCGTATACGAAATAAAATTATACTTTTATTCGAGGCACGCCATTTCGGGGACAGGGCAGACGTGCATAAAGACGGGGATGAAAGAAAAGGCTTATGTGTGACAGTGTTTAAGTATAGGCCTGTAGCTTTTAGAGCGTTTCCGGTTCAAATTTTGCCTCACTTCGGTCATATATCATTGAAACCTCCTTCTGGCCAAGGGGTGTAGTGTTTCGACGCTTCCGAGGAAGACTGGACACTATAAAGGAACACACACAAGATGTGCAGATATCCTTATAAACTATGCTTTATAAGGATAGGTTTAATGTTTTAATATTATAGTATTTATTTTCAAATATTTTTTATTGTATTTTATTTATTTTGTACTATGGGCCGATACCTGTTTATACAGGTATATTTAGTTGCCTGAAATAAACGATTATTATTATTATATATTTTGGTACTTATATACGTACCTCTAGATATTAGGTTTGAGTGGCTCCGTAGGATAAAATGAGATTAAGCAAAAAAAAAATCTACCACCAAATGGTAATTTTTCCTATTATTTTGAATTCTGTTTAGAATACCATAGCCTTGAAAATACTTTGTCGATATTATAGGATGCTACTTTATTAGCCAATATGTAGACACAACTCGTCATACTGAGAAGATTTTACGGAGTTTTCTATGTAGGAAATCAGTTTCTTTTTAATTTACAGATATTGACCCTATAGAGCGAGTTCAGCATGATGAATAAAGGACCTTTAAATGTAATAAAGTGTCCCCTTATTACAAGACATTGGCGGTTAAAAGATCAAAAATCCCCGATATCCTCTCCAATGCGTCCTTAGACACGAATATCAGCGACACGAAGGCAAGTACACAGCAATGTACGTGAGAACACACATTTACACACACTTAACCGCTGATTGTTTGCTCAGGGGACGTCTGCAAACACCATCCTTACACCTATGCGATGTTTACTTTTTTAATAACTGGCTCTTTCCTGGGCCGTGTGATGCGCAACCAACACCCGCTGGTCTGTCCTCTTTGTGGATTTAAGCGCGTTGCACATTCGTGAAGATGCTGTAATATTATATTAGATGAAACATTGCTCTTGAAAATGCTCCTAGCTAAGCTGGTTTTCGTCACCATGGAATCACATTGTCACACCAATATCATAAAGGTGAAGGTTTGTTCATCTTTCTTGCAGAAACTACAAAATTGAATTAATTAAACTGTACAGTAAAATATAGCTTATACACCAAGATGACATAAATGCCATTTTTATCATGAATTTCGCACGAGAACGGGATACATTGTTAAAGTGTTAAAGTTCTTGCGCATGAAATTACGGGACGTCCACTAACACCATAAAAAATAAATACACTTCACGACTTTTAATCCCAAAGCGTTGTAGGCAGAGGCACTTGCTTAAATAGCAAATGCCCACGGTTCACCAAGCGTATTTAACCCAACGTGACAGGGGGTGAGCCCCTCGCCGTTATAGGGTTCACACACCTTGTGGTATGCGGGTTTCATCATGATGTTGTCCCTCACTGTACGAGCGTTGCGTTGCGTACATAGGCTCTGAAAAACAGTCCCATTGGTACACGTCTAGTAGCCGGACTCGAACCCGCGACCTCCCGGTTACAAGTCAAGTATCCGACCAACTGGATCACAGACGCTTGTAACACCATATATTATATTATACAAATATAGATGTTGAGTGACATTCATTGAATTAGCATTGTTTATCGACCACTTGCTACTTGAAGCTTCATTGTAGCAGCTGCCTCTGCAGTAGTCACTTGCATATAGTTCATGTTTAATACAGTTGCAAGTACCATCAAAGGACCTGTTTGTATACCTACATAATATGTATGTTATTTTGATTTGTTGTTGGGCCGGTTTTCGTCCCGGTAATAACCACAAAATACAAATAAATTAAATACTCCTGTTCCTTCCGCGCCACCGGATCGGTAAACGGGATTTTTTTAAATTTTTTATTTATTGGTTCACTAAACCGACCACAACAACATAAACAAAAAAACAAGATATAGTTGCGGTCTTCTTGAAGTGAACACAACATGCGCAAATTATATAATTTTTTTTTTGTTACGATATCATAACATTAGTTTGTTTTAACAATGAATAGGTACTTATGGTTAGGTTATACATAAAAGAAGAAAACATAATTTTTTCATTTAAAAACAAATATACTTAAACTCTAACCCCCTTACCAATAAACGGCTGTTTACTTACACAACGATTATTACAGGTCTACTTGAACTGGTTATTCCGTATTTGACATACAACTGACAAGTTAAGTTGAGCTTTGTGTATCTTCTAAATAGCAATTCCGCCATTATTGGCCGTAAAGAATTTTGAAAGTTTCCTCTTTGCTTCTACTAAAGACGAACAGAAGACAAGGGATACCAGCAAGGTAGTAAAAGAAGAAGACATAGGATGCGATATTGTTTTTGGTGCAAACAAACCTCTTATCCTCTCTCGTATTATATAAAAATGTAATACCCCGGTAAACGTTGTTTTTCCCATTGAGGGTTCGTTTCTCGCACTAAGCCGCGTTCAGGCTGAGAACGGACGTTAAAGATATGAAAAATGGATAGTAGCCCATTCTTAGGCTGGTATTCAGAGACGTTTTGGCGGGCCCGTTGGTGTAGTGGTCAGCATGTCTGCCTCTGCTCCGTAGGGTCGTGGGGTCGATTCCCACCGCTGAAAGTTGCCTAGGTGATGAACTTTTAAGCACTTGTTCGATGTGTCTGGGTGTTTTCTAATATATAAAATTCTCGTGTCACAGTTTTCGTTGCCATACTCCTCCGAAACGGCTTGACCGATTTTTACCAAATTTTATATGCGTATTCAGTAGGTCTGAGAATCGGCTACTATCTATTTTTTAAACTTCTACCAGTTGTATTTCTTCCAATACACGGGGTAACTAATTACGGCAAAACAAATGTTTGCCGGGACAGCTAGTATTTATATAAGTATATATATAAATGAAAAAATTGTATATAAAGAAAATTATATATCTCGTTGTCTGATTTCCATAACACAAGTGCTTTAGCTACTTAATATGGAATGAAGGCAATATGTGTGTTGTTATATTCAGAGACGTTACTTCTGAGTTTTCTCTAGAGCGTCTCAGTTGAGACTGTTTCTCAACTGTGAATACAAATTCTTTGCTGAGACTGAGTATTGCATTTTGACAGTTCTGAGACTTGGTTTACTTCGTCTTACGACTCTGAATACCAGCCTTAGACCTACTACTGAAATAATATAAAATTCGGTCAAGCCGATTGATAATGAGAGTTTAATATCATAAGGTTATAGTATATTCTACGGTGTGTGACGTCCTTTATATCAAATTAATTACGTTCAGCTTATTAGTACAGGGGGTAATGTATGAGGTGGGAGACGTTACGGTTTTATGCTTGGTAATAAATTTATGATTGTACACATAAGATTGTATGGAAAGTGTGTTTACCAATTATTGGATTGCACTACGATAATTTCATGGTAATATTTAAAATACGAAAATGTTTTGCTTGTGAAATGTAGTCGTGTTTGTTGTTTCTTCAACAAATTAGTAATCTCTCGTAAAGTCTTCAATAATACTCACGGGAAATCAATAAATCTCGGGTAACACCGTGGGGTACAGTTACTTGAGACTTATTCTTAATACATACAGCTAGAAACTCACCTCCATAGGCTCTGATGGGGTGAACAGATATTCATATTATAAGTCTACCTATCCCCGCTAAAGGCTAATAGTAGACATCATTCATCATTTCTGATCGATTTTACTATAAGACCCCCTAGCAAAAACTTAACCCTTTTCGGCTTATACATTTTTTACTTAAAAATCCCAATTTTTACCTTCAAACCATCCTTTTTTTTATTGTGAATCTGCATTTTTTGTTTTTGTAGATTGACGATAAGATGATTCATAATGAATCAAGCACAATGTGCTGATGCCAAAACTGTAGGTAACTTTATTATATTAGCCGTGAAAGTGTTAAAAGTTAAAAAGTATTGAACATTTTCAAATAAATATTTTTCTTTTCAAAGTGTCTTAAAATAGGCAGTAGATCGGCAGATTATTAATAAAATATCTACATTTCCCTGTATATATATTCCTCTGGAGATCTTCAAGTTGTGTAAATAGGTACTTAATGAGCAAGCGTGCTCCATCGTAGACCACATCGCTTCTTATCCTCAGGCATCATCCTGCCTCAAACGTTTGATCAAACCGTTAAAAAAAATGATTTAGACGTTAGTAAAAAAAATGTCTTCTTTATCCCTTTTTATGTTTGAGAATAAGTAATTACGAATAATACATTATTATATTTTAAATAAAGTAATTTAAGCTGAATCGGGAAGAGTGCAGAAAGGGAAGAGAGGCGTTTGCCATGCAGTGGGAATCAATAGGCTAGTAATAATAATAAAAAAATAAGAATTTGATACCATCTGCGGTGTGTGCAGATTTACTTTCACGGTTGCACCATGATTATCTATTTAACGAAGAGTATTTAAAAAAATCCCTGGGTCTTATTTTAACCGCTTTGTAAAGTCATCTAAAATGGCGACTTTCCTCATAATGCGTTAATAATTCCATTTGTTGTTAATCAATCAGCATGTAATATTTCGATGACTTTTGACACCAAACAAAAGCTATTACTTACAAATATTTAAGTTTTAAAACACCATAAAGCAATACGTTAAGAAAAAATTAAAAGCAATAAACGTTGAAGCGACGACATAAATAATTTTTAACCACTATTACACTCGTGAAGAACTGAATAAAAACAGGGCATTACAAACCAGTACAATACTGAACAAAGAAAGGATCAGCATTTGTCCCATCACCCTTTTAAAAACAAGAAAATAAAGCTTAGCGTACACTGGTGCTACTAATGCCTGCTTGATCGTCCAAGTACTGTCGCGGTCCTACAAAAAATTCACAACAACAACATAACCTAACAACACAAGTAAAAACAACGCAACGAAAGCTCAATGTCCCAACACAACTGTTTACCTCGCAATGGCACGAGAGCGTCCGAAATGAAAATAAATCACGTAGCACGTTCAAGCCGACTCGAAATAATAAAAAAAAATATAAAAAAATGGAAAAAATAAAAGAAAAAAAAACGGCGCGTTTTCCGACGTGTTGGCAATATTAAGTTCGGCATTTGAATACTTTATGATGAGTAAAACAGAAAGATTTGAATCGCAAATATGAGCGTACGACTTTTTAATCAGAGAATCGGATGGTGTTTTTCTGTTCGTACTTAGGATGGCTTTGTTTGTTCGTTAGGCAGATATTAGACGATACGTTTTGATCTCAGTTTTACCACAGTCATGATTGACGGATTTCTTATCGTCTAATATAGTGAATGATGTTTGAATTAGTATTAGTAGTCATTCCATAAATCATGACTGATGGAATTGAATGACGCTTGCATGAGCGTTTAATGTCTGCCTTATGCATTATATAATGCATAGTTTTTAAATCATATAAGTTTTATGCTACACTGAGACGTAAGTATATACCAGGGGGCCAAGTCTGCTACACTGTTGTAGTTGCATCGTTCTGGCATCGTAGCGGCGATCGATGTGCATCGCTGTTTTACTACAGACGACAGTGAAATGAAAGTAACGAAATCAGCAATACATTTTCCAGAGGGATGCAACTACCAGAGTGTAGTTAGTAGGACTTAGGCACCAGGTGTAGGTATGCCTTTCAATACAAGACGTGTAAGGCTTCTTTTAGAGGCATGCGGCGCGTAGGTTCTCGCATCAGATACCCAACATTAATCATCGTT
This sequence comes from Conopomorpha cramerella, assembly GCA_012932125.1. Taxonomy (NCBI): domain Eukaryota; kingdom Metazoa; phylum Arthropoda; class Insecta; order Lepidoptera; family Gracillariidae; genus Conopomorpha; species Conopomorpha cramerella. The sequence goes on along the minus strand of SJJU01002158.1, from coordinate 11,851 downwards.
TTTTACGGTCAATTGATTCAAAACGTATGGGCGCCCGAAGAGACGCACGCGGTGCGTCCTAAATGTAGCTGTTCACGAAGGAACAAAAGGAAAAGTAGATTTGATAGTTTTATCTTGGTTTATTGGATTATTTTACAATTAGGCAGTTTTAGTTTTACATGGAGTAGTCGTTAGTTTCTTTTTTCTTAAATTTGTGAAAAAGGCGGAAGAAAAATGTTCCGTTTGGAACAACAAATGTTGCGATTGCTTTCGCTTACATTTCTGCTGTGTTCCAATTGCGTGAACTGATTGATCAGTTCACAAAACAGATAGTTACACACTTAAATAGGTTATTATAGGAAACAATAATATTATATGGCAATAAGTAGTAAAAATTAGTGAATTTGGCGCTTTGGGGCGTTAACAGTAGCTTAAGGGGTTGAAGTGACCTGGCCATGCCAGTTAATTATCCTTAAATGATGATTATTTTGCACGAAGTACTTTTTTGTGCAATGCGCGCGGTGCATGTAATGCACGAAAAAGCTTTTATAAGTAGGTCGTTTGGCTGAATTAAGCAAAATGTAATTAATGACACCGTTTATCATGATGTAAGGGACTTGCAGGGTACTAAAGTATTGGCCCAGGTAAAAGAATAGTACTGAGGTTATCCCTTGCCTGTCGTAAGGGCATGGGCCTATGGCGAGCGAGCGAGAGTACTCGTGGGCTCTTAATACGGTCCCTGAGTTGCGACGGCGGTGTCGCGGTGACCCTGGTACCGCTGCAAGAAATCATGAGCTGGATGGCGCGTCGATCGCTCCACATTCTGGAAATGGTCCGCAAGGGATTGTGGCCACCCTTGGATGTTGTGGCTCAGGCTGTTCCGGGGTAAGGAATACATAAAGGATTTAACCACAGTAATAAAAGAACTAAAGGATTATAATATTATTGGACCGTAAACGTACAATTGTGGTGGACTGATGATATGCGCAAGATGGCTGGCGGAAGCTGGATGCAAAAAGTGGAAAATAGATCACAGTGCCGTGCAATTGGAGAGGCTCATGTCCAGCAGTGGACAAATATGGGCTGATGATGATGATGAAATGTACAATTTACAAATAGTGAAGAGTTACCGATTTTTAGGAATGTGTGCTTTTCTACACCATTAGATTAATAATAATAATTTATTTTTCCAAGCTACAAGTATTGCTAGTATACATAATATTTTAGGTATTTCACAGTAAATGGTGTAGCTTAAATATGTACATTAACATAAATAGTTGTGTCTGCCTCTGAACTAGGAGTATATCCTATGACGCAGAAAGCGCTCTTTCATGGAAAACGTATTTAGCTAACTGACAAATTTTACAGTCAACAATAACAATTTATTATAAATTAGGACTAGTAAATAGTTATTAAATCGTAGTATGAAGAGTTACCGATGGTAGGCCTTTACTATTCTACAGCCACTTTTCAAAGTGAACGTTTTGTTAACTCCATACACATCATCTTTGTCCGTTCCTGCTTTTGTCGTTGCCAACTCTCCCCCTTCTGAGGAATGGACGCGCTTTTGTTTATTTGATTTGAGTAGTTTTTCCATTACCGGGAAGCACGGCCGTCCGATAGCCGGTGTCAACCACTTGCTGACTACTTAGTCACGTACACTGTTAGATGTTTACAAGCCGGCTCTAAGTTAACGACTGTAATAATCTTTTGCAAACGTCAAGGAAATGTTAAGCGATAGAAAAAATATTAATGTTTATTTAATTACAGTGCTAAACCCGAATTCGGCACAAATATACTAACAGATTTTAAATAACTATTACTCTATAAAAATTGAAATCTTTTATTTCTGCATTTGGCTTTATCTGAAAAAACCAATGTAGGGAAATTCAGAGTAATTCGAAATAAAGCTAGCTGTCTGTCGGACTCAGTACAATGCGAATAAAACAAATTTTATACAAATAAAGTATCAAATATTGATATGAATGAATATACTCTTTATTGCACACTGCACATTAAAAATGTAAAAAATTACAATGCAAAAGGCGAACTCATAGCTCATAGCGATTTCTTTCAGCTAACTTAATTTAAAGATCAAGGGCCTTACTAATAATGGCGGAATTGCTATTTCGAAGATACACAAAGCTAAACTTGTCAGTTGTATGTCAAATACGGAATAACCAGTTCAAGTAGACCTGTAATAACCGTTGTATAAGTGACAACGCGTTTATTGGTAAGGGGGTAAAATAGCTTAACAGATATAGTAATGGGACTGGCAAGTGTTGCTATCTGATCGATAACGTCAACAAGAGAATAAAAATACATAATATATACCAACGAAACCGGAGGTCAGGTATGAAAAAATGTATGAATGTAGATGAAGCGAAAGGGGTATGTCAGGACCGTGACAAATGGAGATCTGTAGTTTCTGCCTACTCCTCTGGGAGACAGGCGTGAAGTGTTTGTATGGATGTACAAACATAATCATACCTAAACCTAGTAATAAATATATAACAAGAGCCCCTTCCCGTCCTTCTTTTAAAAACCTCCTGAAGATGCACTATCTAAGTTCTTATAATAACTGACTTATTATGTGGACATGTGTATTCAATGTACGTCCATTCAATTTAAATTATCTGCTTATATATTGTTATATGTATTATAGTAATGTTATATTTATAATAATTATGGATCTATTGATATCTATCTCTTTTTGCATATTTAGTTTTAAATTTCCTTTACTTATTGTCATTGTAATACTGACCCGCAACTACCTCTTTCTTCCATGTTGTGGGGTTGACTGGTAGATAATACTATTAGTATTAAGTCCGCCTATTGTACTTTGTTACAATGAAGTATTAAATAAATAAATAACACATGTAAATCTACGTCTTTAACATTTTTACATCCCGTTCCAGAACACGTTTTTTTTTTCATAATGACACAACCGTGACTGTACGACACCTGGCTTGCAACACAGACAGTCTTGAAAATATTTCGCTGCACACTTTGAAACACGTTCGACAAAATCATATTTTACGTGATCTCATTGAGCGGCCGCGGCACGTGATTACATCCACACTCAACCATTATGCGTTCGAGAAACGGGAGGGAGTTTCGTTTTTTTAATGCCGTTGCCATTGTTTGGTTTATGCGAGCCATTACTTTACAATACACACTTCACGCCTTTTAATCCCAAAGCGGGGTAGGCAGAGGCACTTACTAAACAAATGCCCACAGTTCACTAAGGGTATGTAACCCAACGTGACAGGGGGTGAGACCATCGCCGTTATAGGGTTCCCACACCTTGTGGTGTGCGGGTTTCATCACGATGTTGTCCCTAACCGAAAGCGTTGCGTTGTGTACATAGTCTCTGAAAAAGAGTCCTCCAGTAGCCGGACTCGAACCCGCGACCTCCCTCTTACTAGTCAAGTATCCGACCAACTGGACCACAGAAGCTCACCAACTGGACCACAAACTGTGCGCGAATAAAATTGCCCAGAAAACAGATCACAGTGGCGTGCAATTGGAGAGGCCTATGTCCAGCAGTGGACAGGTATGGGCTGATGCAATTTTTCCTTTATCTGTACTATACTATAACGTTGCTCCGTGCCGAATTTCAAGATTCTGAGTTCACGGGAAGTACCCTGTAGGTTTTGATTCCCGAGCGTGTGACGGAAATTCGTCTAAGTTGTCGGTATAAACTGCTGTATCTTTTGATCGCGTTAACTTAGACGTTTGATATTTTCACAGCTTAAAGGGATAATAGACCTGAGTATTTCATATGAATTTCAGCTCGATACATCCACGCGTTCTTGAGATAAAGGGTCTTGACAGACATACAGACAGACGGACAACAAAGTGATCCTTTAAGGGTTCCGTTTTTTCCTTTTGAGGTGCGGAACCCTACAAAAAAATGTTTCATCTTCATACAAAATGTCATCTACGAAACCAACAACATTGCTCGTGGTCCTTTTACACGCAGTATATAGTTCAGTCGTTCCCCTCACTCGACTACAACAGCCTAGTTACAAAAAGCGACAAACACCTAGACAAACACGTGTAACTGAGGGCTAATTCATAATTGCAAAACTTGCTACAGAAAATACGGTCACTGACTTCTACCGAAATGTCAATTTAATTTGTCCTCTAATTGTATACAGCAAGTTTAATTTGAAGGTACGCCTGTAGCTTCCGTCGTTTCGTTATTACAAGGGCCATACTAATTTGATACAACTAGCAAACTACTGTATTGTTTCTGTTCACTGAGACGTGAATTAATTGGCTACTGAACAAGTTTTGTTCGATTGAAGACGGTAGAAATTTGAGTTTGTGTTGGTAGAATTTTGGCTATCGGCAACAAGATCGTCTTGTAGGATAGGCAGGCTGGAGACCTAAAAAGTCACGACGTAAAACTAATTCGTTAACTGTAATAAGTAATAATCAGTAGTAATAATAACGTCGGAATTTCTCTGAAGGATCGAATCAGAAATGAAGTGATCCGACAGAGAACCAAAGTCATCGACATAGCTCATCGTGTTAGCAAGTTGAAGTGGCAGTGGACCGGCCATATTAGCCGTAGAACCGATGACTGTTGGGGCAAACGAGTTCTCGAGTGGAGATCGCGTCTCGGCAAACGGAGTGTAGGACGCCCTCAGGCAAGGTGGACTGATGATATACGCAAGATGGCTGGCAGAAGCCGAAAACAGATCACAGTGGCGTGCAATTGGAGAGGCCTATGTCCAGCAGTGGACAAGTATGGGCTGATGATGATGAATAATAACGTAATTCAAACATTTCAGCGAATCGCAGCGCTTTTTTTGTCTTGTCACTTCTTGGAGCGCGTGAAGTGTATTTAAATTTTACACACTTTGTTCGAAAAAGGAACTAATAAAGGAACAAGTGGGAATAAACCGTAGCCGTCGCCAGCTGGGAGTCAAGCCACCAATGGGGAATTTTCAAACTCCAAAAATGGTTTATCTAGATGTCGCTCGCTATCCAGAGCGACTTCTGTCAGTTATATTTTATTACGTCAAATTATTATTTAAGCCATGTAAAAGAAGTATTTGTAACATGTAAACAAACAGTAAAAAAATTACCGTCACTGTCAATACGGAGTGCTTGTCGTCAGTCATTTCGTTGACATTAATCCCCTGTAATACAGCTAACGCCATTTTTCATGTACGAGAAACAAGAACTCTGAAAATTGGCCATTCCATCTCGTAAACAAAAAGAAGAAGTTAGTATGAAAATACAAAGTGTGTTTTTGTCATACATGATTGGAATTGGCGTTCCATTTTCGAATAATTACTGTTATCACCTTCTACGTAGTAAAATACTGTTACCCAGGTATAAATATTATTGTTTTTACGTCCTAGACCCAAAGAGAAAAACAAACTTTCATCATCCGCTAGGAGCAACTAATTGAGGCATTTAGTTGGAAAAGGTAATTTAGAAGCTTATTTACTTCAATTAAATAACGACCTTGGGGTAAAACGGAGCCTAAGGTGTTTATTAGAAATACTTAATTTCCTTCTTTGAATATTTGTTTTAGGTTGGGGAAAATTATGGGGATATTTTTAAAAATAACTCTCTTTCTTTGTACGTACAATCGATATCTCTGTACTAAGAATAAAAAAAGGAGGAGACCGGAAGGAAAATTAATAATTTCCAAGAAAATGAAACACTGTCGTTGACAGCTCGTGAATTAAGTTACAAAAATAAAAAAATCTAAAAATGGGTAACGTAGTGAGTAAACCAAATTTACACCCACGGTTCACCAAGTGTGGTGAGCGCATCGCTTTTATATGGTTCCACATCTAATGGCAACTATATGAAAAAAAAAAGTAAACCAAATTTACACCCACGGTTCACCAAATGTGGTGAGCGTATCGCTTTTATAGGGTTCCACATCTAATGGCAAACTATATGAGTTGCATCAAGATGTTGTCCTCTTACCATAATTAATAAGCTCTTAATTATCGCGTTAAAAATTATTAGCGTTGCGTTCATAGGGTGTGAAAAAGGGTCCCATTGTCACACTTTAACAAAATAAATAATTATTAAGATATCCAAGACTAAACATTCCACATTATTAATTTTGGTAATGAGCTGGGTGGTTGCTTGCATGATCTGAGGGGTTCAGTTACATAACCCACAGGGGCACCCTTTTATTTTTTTAATGTTAATATCATTTAGTGCCCTTGAGCTGTTCACCAGTCAGGCATGTATCCGGCCATCAAGCATTTGTCAAATTAATCCCGCCACCACCCAAGCCGTACCTGCCTCTCGGCGTACGGGCCATTCTCTGGAGACGTGCGCATCTATCATATTTTCAACGCACACGTTTTCTTGACTCCATACAAATTATCTTTATCTCTGTTTTGTTGCCAACTCTCTCCCTTCTGGGGTATGACGACCACATTACGGAGAATTCGCGTTGGGTCCTCGTCACGTCTTCAGTCGTTAACAGGCTTTATATGTTCTTCGAGCTGTATGCAAGCGATTAGCAAACTCACGCAACCGTTCAAAGTTGTGTTAAATTAGTATTAAGTCATATTTATGTTAAGTATTAAGCAGTAAGCCTTGGATTTGAAAAGATGCCAGCTTCTTCCCGGTTCTTTTGGCCAGTAAAAGAAATTAATTCAAACCGGGGACGAATACTTTTGTTTTTAAAGTCATAAATGACGTTCATCAAGCTTTGTGTTATGCTACTGTATATCTGTATGTTATAGCACTTATAACGATGAAATAAAGAAAGTTTGACTTTTTTGACTTTTTGACGTCCAGTACAGCAGGTCTCGAACCGGCAAACTCCCGTCTGTACTACCACTTGACCACAGAGGCCCCACGATTTCCTAATTCTCGGCCTAAGGCTACTAAACCCTAATACCCCAATTGTCAATTGTGAAAGCCTAGCAGGAACTGTAACTAGAAATATTCAGTCCACTACTTTAGGCAGTATATATAACCTATGTGCCAACCTAATTACGTAAGAATGATTTTATTTTTCATTTATTATTAAAAATGTCTTTACCGCTACATAGCTCTTTGTTGCTTACAGTTCAAAAAAGATATTTTCAATTATTTTGAAGACGAGTAGATGGCATCTCAAGTATTGGTACATACCTATGCGACATTTTCATATAATCGAGGTTTGTTACATAATATTTACAAAAATGTTTAACAAGATAAAAATTAAAACAAAGAAATCAGTATAATGAAAAACAAAAAAAAAATCGTCACTAAAACAAAAACGTCAAAAACTAGTGTTTGTAACATAAGAACTTTAAGATAACTAAATCATCAATAGAAATACATAAACCAAACGAAAATCTTCGGGTGTTATCTGGCATTAAGGCTTAAATACCGCTCTGCATCAAAATATCGCGTGGAAATTATTACACGTGATGCGTTAATTAATGGTTGGTATCAATTGGCCGATGATCACGTCAACATAATCCGTCATCATCCGTCCAGCTGGCTGGCAACGACCCAACGATTTAAACCCTCAAATAATACGTGGCGAATCGGGAAATCCATTTAGGAACACGTTTAATTGATATTTACATTCTCGAGCGTTTGTTTCGCGCGCGTGTTATTGTTAGTACAGATACCTAAACTCTAATGAGGAATTTTCTTTGACGTTTTTTTGTTTGTTTAAATCTTTATTGCACAATTTACAAATGGCGGACTTAATGCTATTGCATTTTCTGCCAGTCAACTCAAGTTGTGGTGAAAAAGCTAAGGTGCGCAGTAGAAAAAGTTACATAGAAAAAAAATCCAAATTAAAAATTAAACATACACGTTACATAAAAACTTATAGTAAAAAAAAAACCAATACACACATACAATCAGAGATTTTTTTGACAGATTTTCGGGCGGAGAACTGTCATTACTGTGATACTTTCCAAACAAAGTTCATCATCAGCCACATAACGTCCACTGCTGGACGAGGGCCTCCCCCAATGAAGATCCGTCATTTGGGGTGAAATGCCAGTAATCGCCACGCTTGGCAGGCGCGTTGGCGATCGCAGTGGTGTTGTGGTTTAACTCACAGAGAGCGCTGCTGCCCGTTCTGTGGAGAGCTCCCTCGGTCGTCTCTTACGACCCCCATGACGGGAAAAGTTGGGCTGGGGTGGTGACACATGTATTCTATTCGCCGACACCACACGTCAAACAAAGTTCGCTCCCACAAAAAGTAGTGTGTGTCTCGCTGTCTGGCATTACTGTCAATGTGCCATTCCAGCAGGCCTAGCAAAGTGCGTCAAGAAAGACAAGACATAGAACAAATGCTCGCCGTGATTGGCTGCTATGTCACACATTGTGCAAGTAAGCTTGTTTCAACCAATCGCAGTGCCTGGTATGTCTTATCATGTCTTTCTTGGAGCTCTTTGCTAGGCTTGCAGGTTTGATGAACAATTCGATGATACGAGTTCAAAAAGGATGTTTTGAATGATTTTGAAGTATACTGTTGTAAAAACTGTATACTGTAATGGCATCTCAAATGACAGTGAATTAGAAATCAGAGTACAGAGGATGATCATGGATTCGCTCGCGGTATATATGATTTATAATTATAATAAAAAAATGTTTTGATTTATACTAAATCTAAAGTTAAAGACAAGGACTGACGGATCACACATAACACTTCCTTTTTCACAAAATTGCTTCGTGATAATAACGTAATAATTGTTGTAATAATATTATTATTTTTAGCAAGCAATTAAAATACTTTCAAAGACAATTCATTCTATGGAAATATCTAATAACACCTGACGAAGAAAACAAAGAAAAAATAATCTATATAAATAAAAATGAATCGCCGTTCGTTAGTCTGGCTAAAACTCGAGAACGGCTGGACCGATTTGGCAAATTTTGGTCTTGAATTATTCGTGCAAGTCGGAGAAAGTTCAAGGGAAAGTTTAAAAGGTGTATTTCATCCAATAAACGAGGTACAAAGGCGACTTCCTATGGCAAAACAGGAAAAATAGTTTGCCGGGCCAGCTAGTAATATGATAATTATTTGCTTTGCAAATATCTCTGCTTACCCGCATTGGAATTAAAACCCATTATTAAAATTACACATGTATGTATAATTTTTGAACTTGGTCACGTGGTTTCCTTTTATCCGAAGAGTCCATAGCTATATTTTACTATGAGAATTAAAGAAATATGCTAAAATATACCATGCAGAACAAAATAACAGGCATCGGTTACAAACTACTCCTTCAAGATTTCACCTCGAAACGTATCAGAGTATACTCAGCTTGCCTCCGTGCCGTATCACTGTGCCATCTCGGTGACTGGACAGATCGAGGGCACTTGTCTCCCTCGCACCGCCCTCGTGTGACAGAGACGGAGTGGCTACGCTGACGTCACCGGATTAAGAGTATCTTTGATTGTTTTCGAGGGTGACGTTGCGGTCTTAGTGTTGACTCTCCCTATTCTCTGTTGCCCTGGTAGCAGGTAGTTTGTGAATAGTTATTTCAGAAGAGAATTCAGGTAGGCAGAAAATACAAATATTATTTGCTTTATTTGCTTTTTTGCCTCTAAGCTGCATAGTGCTGACTGAGTTGTTGTTAAAAACCAAAACCTTCCTAAATTCAAACGTACCTAATAGCCGCAGCCGCATACACTTAAATTTGCACTTCAAACATCAAAAATGTCTATTCTTCTGTTTTGAAGACCCACGATATCTTTTGGTTGCTTCTATTTTTTTTTGGTTAGCCTATTTTTATACATAAGTATTATCTTTTACGCAATTGTGTGTAAGATCCATACTATCATAATCTGGATTTCCTCTGTTTCCTGACAACCGGACTGGCAGTCATAGTAGCTATTACTTAGGTACTTTTTTCTTTGACTGTAAATCCTAGTATCAAAGAAGTCTTAGTTTATATTTATTTGTGAAGATCTGAACAAGATCCCGATTTAGTGAAAGAAATAGATAACTACATTGATAATTTAATATTATGTTACACAATATTATTAGAAACTTCGCCTTCGCAGTCTTTCTTCGACGTTACATTTTATTCGTTCACGGTAAAAATATCAAATTTCTCATCCCAGACGCAGAAAACAGATAGAAGTCGTATTATTTCAATAAGTATATCTGAGCATCCAGATACATTACTGATATTTCCAGTTAACTTACAACGCTAAAAGGATCTTTTGCCCTGCGGCTAAAATTTTTGGAACCCAATTTCGTCAAAAGTCTTGTTGTGACGTGTGAATGCCCTATTTTACCGCAATGCAAGCATAAACAAACAAAAAATCTTAACATAATCGAGAAAGTGTAAAATACAGAAAATATTATTGAATATTTTAACGCCCTTTAGCCTTCGGGGCCGTCTTCTCCGACGCCCACAGTCCTCGGCTGCACGGACTAGCATATTTTTTCCCTGCGACACCATCGTAACGCCATCTAGCGGTGACATCTGCAAGGCTGCGGAGGATAGGAGCTGGCTCCTTCCGGTTACAAAGATCCTTAGCCACGGCAATCCTCATAACAAGGACGCCTAGAAGAGGATTCTGTACACTTATATAACGTAAGCGTAAACTGGCCACAAAAATAGAAGCGCGTCTTTCATCGTAAGTGCGGAAAGTTTTTCTAGTTTGCTCGAGTAGGCTGTAGGTATTACTGCTCTAACATGCGCAATAGAAAGAGATGGAGCTTCGAGATATTTTATGTGTGAATACTAAGCGTACTGGACTCAGCTGTGTGATAATCTCCACTGAAAACTGAAGTACCTATATTTTTTTTTTAAACTGAAGAGTATTTTTATAATCCTCTTGAGTTACGACTTTAAAAACTTTCCAGCGATTTCGCACCTTAGAAAGTTTACTCGTTATTTTTTTATGATCAAATTACTGCTTTCATTATCTAGTGAACAACTTAAGATGGCTTAAGCAGACAATCTCAACATTTTGTCAAAAGTTTCACATCGGTCCGGAGACTGAACCCTAATAATTTAAACAACTCACTAAGATTTGTGTTACCCTTAAAAGGAACTTTGGATTACACGGAGATAAGCGTGGATGAAAGGCGTGCTAAATATTTTGCTTAGTTTAGAAGCGTTTGAGGAAAATGTTTGCTTAGAAAGTCTGCATACCATGAGGAGTGTAATGTAGTAATTATTTGTACGGTCGGCGGAGAAATTGGTAGGTATAGTTTTGACGACATTTCTATTTGTCTAAAGGGTTGTTACATTTCAATACGAAGTATATAATATTATTTGTTATTATAAAAGAAAAGAGAACCGATTTCCACCAGTACTAACCACCCGCCCGTACAATTTATTAAAGTTTCCCTGGATTTCCTATGATTATTTAGCGATAACACTCGCTTATTTTTATTTGGTTCGATTCCCGGGTCAAACTAGTGAAATTTACAAAATCTTTAAGTGCAACGTTTTCTTTTCAAAAATAAATATTGGTCGAATTGAGAAAAAATCCTTTTTTTAAAGACGCTAAAAGAAATGTCCCCTCTCGCTGTTTGTCCCTTTATATGCTTACACCTTAAAAATACGCAACGGATTTTGAAGCGGTTTTGATATTTTGTGTTTATGATATTTAATGCATAGGTTTAGAATTATGCATGACACATGCATATATTAGCAGAGAAACACTGTTAAAATGGGCTGATATTTAAGGTGATCATAATGTTGCCACGCTGGGCAGGCGGGTTGGCGATCGCAGTGGTGTTATGGGCCGGCCATGTTAGCTGTAGAACCGATGACCGTTAGGGCAAACGAGTTCTCGAGTAGAGACCGCGTCTCGGCAAACGGAGTGTAGGACGCCCTCAGGCAAGGTGGATTGATGATATACGCAAGATTGCTGGCAGAAGCTGGATGCGAGAAGCCGAAAACAG
>SJJU01002157.1:0-10203 GCA_012932125.1 Conopomorpha cramerella | reverse complement strand
AGTTTTATTGTTACCACGTCGACGGGCGGGGTGTGTCTCTTAAAGGGTTCAAACAATGAAACTTTTATTGGAATAATTTACGAACGTGTGCCTGGACCGTCATCCCTTGCCAAAGACCACACAATTACATACAATCGAATGGCCACAGAAATGTCTACTTACATCGTGCGTAGATGTAAGAATTGTACCTCTACCTATCTAGAGATATAAACAAATATATTTATGTAGATTTAATCGACCAAAAATTTGGAAGGATACCTACAAGAGAAGAGGGAGACCAAAGGAGGTATGGATGGATATTACATGTTTAAAACGGGTATTATAGCGCGAAGATTAACCAAAGATAAGCATTCAGCTTACCTTCGTTGTTTGCCCGACGTTTGACTGGAGAGTCAGCTCACGACCACGTCTGTGTCGAAACTGTGTCGAAACGTCGGGCAAACAACGAAGGTAAGCTGAATGCTTATCTTTGGTTAATCTTAGCGCTATAATACCCGTTTTAAACATTTAATATCATGTCAGTGCGCGTTTCCTTAAAAACTTTGGTATGGATGGACTGTGTGAAAAATGACATATGCGTGAAAGGTGTAACTGCAGAGATGACGAATGACAGAGAAGTATGGCGAAAGGAAACGTGTTGCGCCGACCACACCTAGTGTGGACTAAGGACAGAAAAATTATGATCTGCTATAGGTACCTACTAGCTAAGTTGTATCGCTGGGGCATTGTAGCGGCAAATGATATGTATCGCTTTTTCACTACGGGCGACATTGAAATGAGAATAACGAAGTCAGCAATGCATATCGTTTTCCGCTACGATGACAGAGCGATATAACTACCAGAGTGTTAATAGATTTAGACCCCTAACCGTACACTCTTATGAATATCACCAGCATTTTTTTACTTGACCCATGCTGACCTGGGATGTCGTAGGAGCCGATGGGAAATGTATATTCTTATTTCCTTATGCTAAATGTGGCCGGTGGGTTCCTGTAATCCTAGATGTACATTTCAACCACGCGGCCAACTGCTCTGATAGGAAAGATCTTTTTCCAGGGGTTAGTAAAGATTTGTTAGAAACATAATCCCGAAGGAAAAATTTGTTACACTAAATTTGGCCAATTAGGTCCGACAGAATATGGCCGCTCCGACCGCATGTTGCGGTAGATATCAAACGCTATAAAACAGTATCTACACTATGACTAAGGACTTTTGATACATCATTGGAAAGCTTTTGATTTGTTACATTTGTTAGGCTATATGTCGGCACTGTTGCATTAATTAACAAAAAGTTATGAACATAATTAGATTACAATAATATCGATGCTTACAACTACGCAATAAGTTAGTTTTTTTTAAAGTATTTTATTATCAGTCGTTAGTAAAAGATTTGTTACAATCAATGAAAGCGTAATCCAACTAATAAATTAATAGGCTTTTTTGTTAGAGCGAATTTAAGTTGGCCGCTCCGTAGGCCATATGCCGAAAATATTGTGACGTCTAATTAGCTACGGGATTCGTATTTTTAACAATTGTCAATGCAAAACTATGCAATATATTCTTCATTATCGACTTATTAAGGAATCAAAACTCAAACTTACACAATTTAGGAAAAAATAACAATAACCTTTTACTATGGATATTGTCTCAAGTACGGTGACTATGATTCAAGGTAAATTGTTTTCATACTCGCCCCGTAAAAAAACACAGTTTGATTTGTCATTCATCATTCATGACAAATCAAACTACTATTACGGGGCGAGTATGAAAACAATTTATTCATTCATCATTCATGACAAATCAAACTGTGTTTTTTTTACGGGGCGAGTATGAAAACAATTTACTTGAATCATAGTCACCTTAGTACCATAGTACTTGAGACAATATCCATAGTAAAAGGTTATTGTTATTTTTTCCTAAATTGTGTAAGTTTGAGTTTTGATTCCTTAATAAGTCGATAATGAAGAATATATTGCATAGTTTTGCATTGACAATTGTTAAAAATACGAATCCCGTAGCTAATTAGACGTCACAATATTTTCGGCATATGGCCTACGGAGCGGCCAACTTAAATTCGCTCTAACAAAAAAGCCTATTAATTTATTAGTTGGATTACGCTTTCATTGGTTGTAACAAATCTTTTACTAACGACTGATAATAAAATACTTTAAAAAAACTAACTTATTGCGTAGTTGTAAGCATCGATATTATTGTAATCTAATTATGTTCATAACTTTTTGTTAATTAATGCAACAGTGCCGACATATAGCCTAACAAATGTAACAAATCAAAAGCTTTCCAATGATGTATCAAAAGTCCTTAGTAATAGTGTAGATACTGTTTTATAGCGTTTGATATCTACCGCAACATGCGGTCGGAGCGGCCATATTCTGTCGGACCTAATTTGGCCAATTTTAGTGTAACAAATTTTTCCTTCGTGATTATGTTTCTAACAAATCTTTACTTAACCCTGGAATAAGATCTTTCCAATCAGAGCAGTTGGCCGCGTGGTTGAAATGTACATAATCCTAGGCGTATCTGTCTGTCGTGAGTCACAATAATTAACAATAACAACTATATAAAATGTATGTTTTTAGTGCCAGAGGAAGTATCCCCATCCATCACACCAGTTCATATCATCTACTTACAGAATGAAGAAGTGGCGTTAGCGGCATACTGCAGCGGTTGGGAGTCCGTGTCGGACAGCAGCCTGCGCAGGAGCATCTCCTTCATCATTGCGCGTGCGCAGAAGCCGCTCTTCATCAACGCCATGGACATAATAGTGTTTGACATGAAGCTCTTTGTTTTTGTACGACAGTTGTTTCTTGTAGACTAAGCTGCAATTAGACTAGGCTATAATCTACGTAGGATGTATGTGGATGTTACTTTATCCATAACATCCCTACCGCAAGGGAAGTTACTAATCAGTAGAGTTGGAAGACTGGACCCCAATAGGTTATATATCATTATATAGGACTATTATCACAACCCGTGATGGGTGGGGACAGGGTGATGTAATGGGCCGAGTGAGTAGAGGTCGCCCCAGAAGGACGTACATTGACCAGATTGGTGATGTCCTGGCTGAAGGTGGCGTGAAAAGTACTCGAAACCGGAGGTCTTGTATGAAAAGGTGTATGAATGTAGATGAAGCGAAAGGGGTATATCAGGACCGTGACAAATGGAGATCTGTAGTCTCTGCCTACCCCTCTGGAAGACAGTCGTGAAGTGTATGTATGTATGTATGTATCACATCCCGAAGGTAGATCGTGTGAAGGTTGTCCGGCAAGTGATACCCGTTACCTACATGTTTTGAAAACACTCGAAAGTACCTAACCATAGGCGGCAGTACCGCGGCAGCAAGTTGACGCGCACGTCTCCAGAGAATGGCCCGTACTCCGAGAGGCAGGTAGGGCTTGGGTGCTGGTGGGCTTGTCCCTGATAATATCGCCCTATAATGTCTACTATTAGACATTATAGGGCGACAGCATGCTGTGCTGAAGGCTGCTATCGTGTTAGGCCCATTCAAGTTTTCGTCGCCACGTCACATTGCGACTGCTGCGGTATGAAAACTTTAATGGGCAGAAATGTATGAATGTGCGTAAAAAATCCATTGTTTGTATACAAATATTGATAATGCAAGAGAAGTATCAGCATCGTAGTTGTATTCTGAGGGTTTTTTCCTAATACAAAAACATACTGATAAACGGTTATATCATGAAAGATAACATTGACATTTTATTACAGGTCATGCAAAAGTCATACTCTGTATTCACACTGCTCCGTCCTAAAGATTAAATAAAAACGAATTATTGAACAATATTTTTTTTTATTTAATAAAACAATAATTATTTACATTGTTCTATTTAGCTGCTATTATCACATTGTTAATTATGTTTAGGTTGTTTGTTATGGGCTTATCAACATTCAATTTGCATGTTGGGTTTGAACTATTATTTGTTACTGATGTGGCTCAGGTTGGCTGGACAAAACTTCAAAATAGGTCACATTTATGCAGGTCAATAATACGCCACTATATGTGACGGCTAAACGTCCGTACTTCAGAATTTGTGACGCTACACAGGCTAATCTATTGTTAAAGTGTCCAGCCAGTATAATAATTTAAGGCATTTTGCATTGAACTTTTCAACAGATCCTACAGCAATAGACATTGGGTAAACTTTTCTTCCACTATTATTCAAGTGAAGAGTCAAAAGAAAAGTATAAGATTAAAAACAGCAATCTTGGTTCCTTACTTGGTTAGATCACAGATTCTTGCATATATAATAGGCAAGAATCTCTCTGTACTATTATGGTAAGGAAAATAAAATATACGAATAAACTATTAAATTATCCAGCAGCCCAAGAAAGCTCGACAAGTAAGACACGACAGAACAAATACACCCTGTGATTGGCTGAGATGTCACACATCAAGCAACTTGGCTTGTTTCAACCAATTGCAGTGCCTGATACGTCTAGTCATTTCTTTCTTGGAGCGCTTTGCTAGAGGGGCTGGTGTGAGTAACTACCTACGTTATTTCACTTCAAAACATGTTGTTTCATTCATTGATTCTGTACAAACATTTTAAAAAAACTGGTAGTTCCTACAATATGTAATAATCTTATATAATAACTAGCAAGTACCCTTAGTTTTTTACCTCTGAGTGCACTATCAGAACATCTCTATTTTATGGCACATAAATGGATGAACTACTATCAACATCCCCCAGGAAACTACTAGTGGTAAAGCAAAGTTACAATTCAAGTACCTACTTCTTTTTTCTGAAGAATCATAATCAGATTACAAGGCCCTGGGCTTAAGAATACTTAGATCCATGTTCTGAAGCATAAACCAGTATTTAAGTGTCGGTGGATAGTTAGCAAAATTTGCATGTTTTACACAAATATACTTAGAATAGGACTATTCTTACAGAGAGGTGTATGCTTGAGGGGATTACACAAGGGTAGGTAGATTATATCCTTACACTGGCAGTAATGTGGGTTAGACTGTCAATCTAACACCTAGTAATGACTACTTGTTTCAATATTAAACTCAATATTGTTCACAGGGTATATAGGTATATATAACTTGAGCTTTTTGTTTCTACTCGACGTTTATATGCAGTTGCACACATTGTGCTTATATTCCCAGTGAACAATATTAAGTTGTAATTTATGTGCGATTTTCATTAAAATGCACTACTTATTTATCTAGGAAAAGATTTTACCTTTAAGTAGGTAAGTGTAGTACCTACAGTAGTAGATATTGTAAAAAAAATACGATATTTATTCAATCAACACAGCATGACAGAATCTCTGCAAAATTAGGCATTTCTGGCATAGAATTCTTCCATAGAGGATAACTTATTGACATCATAATGAAGTATCTTATCATATCCTTGATAATGGAATTTCCCACAAAACAGGGATCCTTTCAACATGTAAGGAAACCAGACCTTGTCATCCAGCCACATATTGTCATATGGTATTGTGTTAACCGGAAACCATTTTGGTGACATTTCCTCAGTTTCACAGGGAGTTCCCGAGAAAATATTTGTGCTGAACACTCGTACCTCCATAATTTTCGTTTCCCCTTCGAATGTGAACTCCAGATGACCAATATTAGTCAAGTCTGAAGTCTTGACGGTAATGTTAGATTCCTCATGAAGCTCTCTTACTGCTGCGTCTATTACGGTTTCATCTTTTTCCACTTTCCCACCAAAACCATTCCATTTATGGGCACCAAAACCTCTCTTCTTCAAACCCAATAAAATTTCGTCCTCTCTTCGTAGGAAGACTAACGTGTAAAGTTTTCGTAACATCTTTATAAGTTAGTAATGTTTAGTAGACACCACTTATTGCAAACAAAAGAAAGAAACAAACAAAAATAACAAAATTGACAACTTTGCATACCTAATAAGCAGTATAAATAAAAAAACCGTTTCTGTATTTTCGTTTCAGGATACTGTACAAAAAATATTATATTTTTTAGATGCGTAATTTCGGAGATATTACGTAAAATGTGAAATATGTGTGATGACGTCATTACTTTGTGCGAAATAGGTGGGATTCAAGCCTATCCATATTTTTTTTACACATCAATAAAATTGACAATATTAGTGACAGCCGAATCGTCAGTTTCAAAACAAACAAAAATAGGTAGTTTTATTTTCTTCCCACCTATTCTTGAAATAAACCTAAAACCACGCTATTTCACTACTATCGATAAAAAATGCATCAACCCGAACGAGAGAAAAAGAAATGTTAGGAGTAATATTACTCTGACTCGACGTGGCTAGCAAATAAATAAACACACCTTTCTAACAGCAAAAGTAAACAAAACAACAATCTACACAGACTACAACTTGAAAATTGACATTAACAGCTATAGTTTTCTTTTCTATCTATGTTTGATCTGTGTATCCATAATAGTGACGTCATATGGCGCTTACGCTCTTTCGAAAAACATCAATATTAAAAGTGAAAATCATGAATAAAAACATTATTTTTATGTTGAATAAAAAAATACGGGTCAAATAATTTTATATTTTCTTCAATTTTCAATAAAAATATTATTTATCATTCGAAATGCAAAGTTGTCAATTGATGCGTTTCTGTCGCACTCATGGGTCTATTGTTTGTGTTTTGCTTTTGCCGGTTTCCCACGTGCAATTGACAGTTGATGTCATTGTGTCAAATTGTATCAATGGAACATAGATTTTACGCGGGAAGCATACAAAAAATATTCCATTTCGTGGTTATTAATAATTTCATTACCTACCTACTGGAATATTACTATAATGGGCTATGAACGAAATAATTTTAGAGCATGAATTTTTTTACGAAGCTTGCTGCAGATATAGATCTGTATTTAGGTACTATTTTAAAATAGTTGAATAAATAATAAGAGTTATGAAAAATACTAACAGTATGAATTGAATCGTTGCAGGTTGTAATTCACTGACAAAGTGAACATCTGGCTTATTTTAACAGCTTATACTCTTAGTTAAAGTTGACACTCACACTGTATTTGTTGTGGGCTATATTAGAGTATTTTAATATTTGTGGAACACGCAGCCATTTAAAAAAACGGGAAGAGACGCTTCGTGGTCCTGAACTGCGTTTTCCTTATATTTTTAACCGACTTCAAATAAAAAGAAGGAGGAGGTTCTCAATTCGTCTGTATGTATATTTTTTTATGTATGTTCATCGATAATTTCGTCAATTATAGACGGATTTCAAAAATTTTTTTTTTTACTTATCTAAAACGAATGCGTTAAATGAGATAACAAGCATAACTATTATGTATGTAAATCGGTCAAGCGGGAAATTAAAACAATGACACAAAACTTTCACATTTTATTTCCTACACGAAGAGTTACTTAACAACCTTTCATGGAAAGAATCTTAAAATTAATTATGACAAACAAGTGCCTAAGAAAACATTAGTAAAATAAGGGTTTAATGTCACTAGTACTCTTGTGGTAGCTTTAGAACATTCGATAATAATTCAAAATTATTTGACAGCTAACAATGGGGAATTTTCATTGACGTTTTTCGGGCGGAGATCTGTCATTACTGTCATACTTACTTAACAAAGTTTGACAGCAATGACAGATCTCAAAGAGAATTCCCCATTAAACTTGAAGCCGAAAACAGATCACAGTGGCGTGCAATAGGGAAGAAACATGAAACTGGAGTAGATGGCGTTTCCTACGCTTGACCCATATGAACCAATGAAAGTGAGGCTATCTGTCACATGAACTTGTAGTGATAATCGATTGACCAATCGTCTTGTTTTCGGTCAAACTATACTAGCGCCATTGGTTCATATGTTTTCTTCCCCATTGAAGAGGCCTATGTGAATAAAACTATTGTCAAAGTAATTGTGGTAATTTTATTGTATCAGTATTTATGTCAAATTACTTTGAATTATTGTCATTAATTTTGCTCTAATTTAACGGCAAATAAATAGGGATGACACCCAAGGGTACTAGTAGAACTAAATCAAATAACATCTAATGTAATAACTAACATCTTTCGGAGTACATTTTCAACAAATTGCCTGCAATTGGTCTTAGTAAAAATTGTTTAGAATGGGGAATTTTTTTTGACGTTTTTGTGACAGATTTCTGGGTATAAGAACTGTCATTATTGTCAAACTTTGTTTGGAAAGTATGACAGTAATGACAGTTCTAATCCCGAAAATCTGTCAGAAAAACGTCAAAAAAATCCCCCATTATAAAATTACAGATACTGATGACGTATTCAATACTTAAATTAATTCAATCACTGGAGAATTAACATTAGACAAGTATATACATAGAATAAACCACAAAAGCAATCACAGTATGCCAACAAGGACAGAGGGAGGTAACACTTAGGGTTTTTTATAATTTAAATTCGTAGACAATCTTTCAAGCGCAATTAAAATAACGAGAAGTTTTCAGGGCCCTTGTTTCTCTCAGTTATGACAGATGCAGCTAGTTGTATTAGTGAGACAAATGTCAACGAAATCACTAACTTCAAGCAGTCCGTATTGAAGGCGACAGTAATTTTTTTATTATTTATCTTCATGGTACCTCTAATAATAAAAAACGCACTAAAATATAACTGACAGAAGTCCCCGGGATATCTACTAGCGATATCTAGATAAGAAACTTTTGGAGTTTGCAAATTCCCTATTCTTGTGTAACAAAAATATCATTACGGCAGTACTTTGATAAAGCTGTCACCTTTCAAAGGCAAATGAACCTTCCTGTCTAACGACATTCATATTAAATTCAACCATAATGTGTTAGACCACATTTTTGACCAACTTGATCTAGGGTCAATTGCGTATTCGGTTTTCGATTAGACCTTACCATTTTCACTTGAAAATTATAATTTCACTAATCCCAGTTTTTTACATCATAATTTACAGTTTAACGGGTGGTTACATGCATACTTTTTTTTTTGACACAACATATTTGACGATACGTCAAAATATATGAAACTTGAACCTAATAATGTCAAAACTCACAAGCGGTCAGAACTCAAAATATTATTATAATATTTTTACAATTTGGTCAGACATGTTTGCTAATTAAACAGGAATATAATAAAGCGAAATGAGGGTCAAGCTCGACCTTTAAGCCGAAAAACTATAATATAGAATTACAATTTTATCATACGCACGTTTGCCCAATATGTTCGTATTTAAAAGTAGTTTTGTCTGGTTATGAGTTTTGACTGTAACATACATTGTTGCAACAACGAACCTACCCTACCCCGCTCCCCTTGGAAGACCGGCGCTGCGGAACAACTTGTTTCGCAGCACATTGCCGAGAGGGTAGCTTTTTTCTGATTGTGTTTTTGGTTGCTGACAACTATGTATGTATGTGTTAATGTTGTTTTTTTTTTAATTTATTTTTTGGTAATAATTTGCTTTTTTGTTTTTTGTTCTCTCTTTTTGTTGTGTTTGTTTGTTTGTTTTGTATTTGCCGCCATAATTATGAAAATAAAAATCCTTTTCTTTCTTTCTTACCTTACCTATCCAAATTGTATATAAATAACAACCCGTTATCCGTAAGCTAAGTCAAGAAAACTGGGGCATAAATCCAATACGCCCAGACTCTACACGCGAGCCTGATCTAGTTATCTAATTGACTAGGCGTCATCTGGCGACAGTTGAGCCCTCGCCAGATTCCGCACCAGCGCCAGACGCAACAGCTGTGCCTGGTCTTGGCTGAGAGCATCGCCCCGCAGTTCCAACGCCGCCATCACGGCGCCCGTCTCCGTCGCCCCCACTTGCACCTCGTCCGCCTCTAATAGTGGTAACGTGTCGAGGAGGACTGTTGACCACATGCTGGTGAGAGAGTTAGGTATTATTTTTTAATAAATAAAACATCGTTTGAAGGAAGACGTAGTGACCAAGATTGAAAAGGGCATGCTTCGGTGGTTTGGGCATATGGAGAGATTGGATGAAAGTCGATTGACGAAAGAGATTTATATGGGTGATGTAATGGGCCGGGTGAGTAGAGGTCGCCCAGAAGGACATATAAAGACCAGATTGGTGATGTCCTGACCGAAGGGGGCGTGAAAAGTACTCGAAACCGGAGGTCGTGTATGAAAAGATGTATGAATGTAGATGAAGCGAAAGCGGTATGTCAGGACCGTGACAAATGGAGATCTGTAGTCTCTGCCTTACCCCTCTGGGAGACAGGC
>SJJU01002156.1:0-41643 GCA_012932125.1 Conopomorpha cramerella | reverse complement strand
GGGATCAAGAACATTTTTAGCTCTAAAAAAATCTAATTTATTTAAATCAAATCTAATCTTCTGGATTGGTCTCCTACCTAATTCCCCATGCCTGTATCAATGACTTATCATCACATTTTGAATAAATTATGAATGAATTCAGTTTTTCTAAAATAGGTATATTCTTGATTGCAATCTTCTAAAATGTACTTGATCCCTAGACACTTTTGATGTGTGTTAATCTCGCTTCTACATGCAACTGTTCTAAATTAGACGAAGTACACATAGAAGTAAGAAAATAGCCGTTTAAGCGGATGTTCTTGTGAAATAAAGGCAAATATCCACATGTTTGATGTGTGTATAGGGTAGTGGACCCTCCCCGGCACCTACACAAACGCGATGGTCGGCGGTGCCGAATGGCCCGGTTTCCGCCGTAGAACAGGAGTATTGGAGTGGACGAACCACTCGAGGAGGAGCCCACAGGGGCTGCTCGCTCGTTGGGTGGGCCCTGAAGAATGTCCTCTGGGTGCCCAGGACCCACCCAGCACCAGCGATAAATGAAGGCCATCGTGGGGGGTTTTAGTCAGTAGAAGTCTGACACTACCCCGTCGCCGTCCCCATAGCGGCGGGGTGTCCATGAGGATTTCCCCCTCGATAACAAAAAAAAAGGGGTGGTGGACCCTAAGGAGCTAGTGCCAGATTTTCACCCCACTGTACCTAAAGTTACTTGTTTTAGGTTAAGCGTCACTCGCATACGAGTGCTAATTGTACACTTTGTATGACAGTAGAGTGGCATGCACTCGATGTATGACCTGTGTGGAACCACACGTGTATGACGTTACGTAAATTGTATTGTGTGACTGACGCAAGGGAAAATAATACTTTACTTACTCTGTACAGTCAATACATCTATGGCTGCAGTCTACACATGTATGTCTGCAGTGAAGAATCGTGGCAAGTGGAGTGTTCACGATCTCTGCCTACCCCCTCTGGGAAACGGGCGTGACGTGTATGTGTTTAGTAGTAGAGTATTAATATCTAAGCGGTTAAGGCAGAGGCACTAACTTGCTGATGAAAATAATTAAAATGGGCATTGGTTTACTACTAACTATAAAACTTATCTAAAAAAACAAAATACACTTCACGCCCTTTAATCCCAAATCGGGGTAGGCAGAGGCACTTGCTAAAGCAAATTCCCACGGTTCACTAAGCGTATTTAATCCAACGTGACAGGGAGTGAGCTCATCGCCGTTATAGGGTTCACACACCTTGTGGTGTGCGGGTTTCACCACGATGTTGTCGTTCACCCTACAAGTGTTGAGTTGCGTACATAGGCTCTGAAAAAGAGTCCAATTGGTACACGTCCAGAAGCCGGACTCGAACCCGCGACCTCTCGGTTACAAGTCAAGGATCCGACCAACTGGACCACAGACGCTCTTCCATATATTTGTTAAACCGAACGAATGTTTAACGTAAGTCCTAGCTTTACGTTCCATGCAACAGATTGGTTGTTCCGAAGTGAGTTTTGAATAAATGCAATTACAAAATATGTTTAGTAATAAAATCCTAAAATATTCAACTCTTACCTACATCTTAGTTTCATCAATCAGATAAAATGAGCAATGTCATAGAACGACGCAAGGGCATTAGGTCGATAAATCAAATGGACACTTCTTCATATTCGTGGAACGTACACTTATCATCATTCTTTTTACGTGTCGAAGCAGTTCGCGCTCACCGGCTCTCCGGGTCGTTGGAATCAATCAGTCGAGAATCGTGATCTTGTATTGGGATTTGTTCGGACACAGCTGAGGCTTATGACGCTTCCCCGCCTAACACCAGTAACAAACATCTCGACCGCTTCGTTTGTTACGCTCAAAGCTATTATAGAACTTTGGAGAAATAAACCCGCAGAACCTTCGCGCGGTCCCTTTTTGAAAACTGCAATTTCTCACTATAATTGAATTTGGCAAAATGTAAGAGCCCTCACCGGTATTCCGGCGTATTAGTTTTGGCACCGCGTCTTGCCCCCAGGCGCAAGTGGTCACTCGGCTAACACCGCACGCTGGCCACAGCCGCTCCACCGTCCACCTGACAGGGGGAGCGTTTGCACGACGCTCTAGTATGATCTTGACAACTAAAATAAACTACTTAGGTACTTACATTTAGGTATGTAAAGGTTGTAATTCGTTTCGACGATCAGAACTACATACATAGGTAAATCAATTTGCTATTTAAGAAACGACTAAAATTATGAAATTATTACGTATATTTTGAACACTACAAGACTTTAGTTACGAACCCAATACCAGTTCCCGAAGACATATTGTTTAGATAAGATTAAGTAGCAACTGTCGTGAGGTAACGCAGCACCAGGGTGCGCCCGAGGGGCGGCGGCGGCTGAGGCGAGGGCGGGGGCGGGGGGGTTCACACAAACCACAATATTTCACAAAGCACTTGGAGCTGCTTACTGGCCACTTCTACAAATCCTCGGCCGGGATTAAGGAAAACGTAACACAAAGTAGCAGTTTTATTGTTACATTTCTGAAGCATCACTGCCATTTATGACGATCTCTTGCATTCAAATAACCCGGCAAGGTCCATTTGCGGGGCACATGAGCTGTGCAATTTTCCCTAGTTTTTGTGTGTCCCTCATCAGAGCGGATGTTTTTCATGCAGATGAAGTTTGATGGTGGGGGATGTTTCATGGGGACTTGTGCCAATGATTTCTTAAAATGTATTCTTTCGTATCTAATGGGCGACACTTCGCATCATTTTGTCCTGTATTTATTTAAAGTCTATTAAATTGTACGCTTTACTGACCCTACAATTGAATAGCAATTCTCATCTTTGGAAATACTTAGGTAAATACATACATGTCTCAGGATCCAACGCAATAATGTTTTTAATATTTAATGAAATTACCCCTAATAATATCAGTGGGTCAAGGATTTAATCCGGGCTTCATTTGTAGGAATTAGGTAAACGGTGTGTAAGACGCCCTCAGGCAATGTGGCTGGGAGAAGCTGGATGCGAGAAGCCGAAAACAGATCAGTGGCGTGCAATTGGAGTGGCCTATGTCAGCAGTGGACAAGTATAGACTGATGATGAGGTAACCGTTTGAGGTAGTCGGTAACCACTGTATCTATACAAAGTTAAACCGTTTACTACCTAGTTCACTTGACTTGAGTTTGTCCGTATTTTGAATACATTTCGCAAAATTTTGTGAACTTCACGCGCTAGCGCTGTACCCGGAGTTGTTTTCATTTTATGAATCAACCGTAACATTCTTTTGACAATAATATCTACTAATAACAATTTTTTTTCAACTGTGTTTAAAGTTTTCAACACATACACCCAATTGTTTGTCTTACGCTTATGTCAAGGAAGTTAGAAAAGGCTTTGCAACTTTACAATAACGATGTTTTTTTATAGAAACGCGCTCTGACATGATATTAAAAGTTTAAAACTGGTGTTATAGTGCGAAAAAACGTCGGGAAAACAACGAACGAAGGTATGTTGAATGCTTATTTTTGGTTAATTTTCGCGATATAGTACCCGTTTTAACTTTTAATATTAGAATAGGATGTTCTATAGGTATTTATTCTTATCAGTAAAGGGTTCACGTTTACTTCTACTTCGTCCATCTAAGCCTAAATGATCAGCCTCTGTGACATGGACACAACAGTTCCCATCCAAAAGGCATGTACCTTCCAGCACGGATTATAGACGAGAGGCCCGGACTAGATCGGCCATCTACCGATACCAGGAGGGTTTTCGACAAGTGAATCCCTAATCCCCATGAAATAGCCGCTTAATCCGTACAGGTGGGCGAGTCAACACTGACAGTTTGCCAACATCTCCTAGTGGCGAGCAGCGGCGTTGTTTACCCCGTGATAGATAAGGTACAGTACACCCACAGTGCCAGCTGCAGGTACAGGCCGTTGTTTACTGAGGATCGTGTGCCTGTAATCCTTTGCAAGATAGTTGCTTGTTTTTCTTTCACCGTTGCTAGTGTAATTTCGAACTCTATAACTGTGGTGTTTAAGTTGAATGTTAGTTGGCGACATGAGTATCGTAGTGTTGTTATGGAGGCAAGTGGTCGGACCGGTCGCGGCCGGTTCCCGCGGAGGCTCGCCTCTCGCCCCGCCAGGGTCATCAGCTATTTTGCCATTATGATTTTATTCAGCAAAAGATCTTAATTTTCATATTTATTGAACCTTCTTTGCGATGTTCGGTAATAAAACGTGTTAAGCATGTTTGCATTATTAAGGAAATCTCTTGTTTATGATTATGACACTTCATGTTGCGGATTTACAAACAAAAACTGTTTAATCACTCGAACAAGATTTCCGGGGACGTATGGTGGAAGAAGATAGGCCTATGTCTAGCAGTGGACAAATATGGGCTGATGATGATGATGGTGGAAGAAAACAACGTTTGACACAGAACCTAGACACGTACCTAAAAGAAAGATTTAAGTAGGTACTGTTCTTATCATTCTTTTTCTCTCGCCTAGATTGTATTGATAAATTTATAATACACATCTCAGGTTTATTAACTTACTATAGTCAGTGTGTGGAACCTACGTAAGGAAACAAATAAATCATTCATTTGTAATACTAACTAGTGGTTTGTCATTACTAAATAAACCGTATGTGCTATTTATTATACGAGAGAAAAACCCTAATAAAATCCTCAAACTTCAGCAATTATTTACCTAAATCGAAGAAGCAGTTTCAAAGTAAGAATTTATTTAGAAAATAAAACGATCGAAGTGAGAACCCTAGAAGACAGGTTTAGCTCCCGAGTTACGCTGGCGGCGCGGCGCGGCGCGGGCTACCTGGCGAGCTGGTGAGCTGCGACCGCTCCGCCGACATTGTAGCACATTCATCCATACGGAATATGGAAATATATCCAATTTGATAACCGCCGATAAACAATTTCTCATAACACAACTAATGGACCAATGCTAATTTGAATAATTGTTGTTTTTTTTATAGAAAAAATCGTCTCTGCCTACTTTGTCGCGGATAACAAAATATTGTTCGGTAAAAGATCGTAATTTATGCATAAAATTTTATAAAGTAGAATTCGTTAGTGATCGTTCGGTACCTGCTGCTCCACCTACTTGCAACTTTTTGTTCAATACAATTGTCTTGTCTGTGTCAATGTCAAGGTCTCTGAGATTGTTTTGAGCTAGATAAGTGGTTGATTCTATTACATCAGCTTTATGCTAATTCCTACGTAGGAATGAGGCGAGCTGATCTCCGCGATCTTCCACATTGTGACTTGTTTACCCTTTTAGCTATTTCTCTCCACACCACTTACCGTCTTCAGATTTCACCTGATTTATTAAGTTGTTTTTACTAATTCTAAAATGTTCGTATGGCAACAAAAAGTGTATATTGAATCATCCGAATTTACATACGTGTTTTGTTGCAAAATATTATCTATAGACGTGTAGTATGTTTACGTAGGCACTGTGTGTAGATGGTTTGATGTTCTACTTCAGTTTTTGTCGCTGTCTTCGTTCGAGCGACAAAAAATAAAACATGCGATAAGTATATTCGTGGTGTTTCATTTAGCTAGATTAAAACATGAACAGGTTTCGTAATCGTCGTTGTTATTACACAGTTCTTAAGCTCTAGGTATATTAATGGGCTCGTTTATTCTCGTTTGTCGACATATTGGTCGGTGGCAGCTGACTGGCGATGTTTTGTGCGGCGTTGATGAGCTCACTGTGATGGAAGAAAAATTGCAGATTAAAGTCTACTTATAAGCTTCAATGGAATCTAAATTGCTTGTAAATTTACGGCTGAATAAGTGTGAATAAAAAAACGTAATGGACGAACACGTGTAGGTATGACTTACACGGGCGAATAGCACTAGTTGGTAAGTCTTTAGCATTGCTGCATTTCAGTTTAGCAAATTATTTGCGATGGTTGCGCGGTGCTCAATGGTAATATAGTCATAAGTTGTTGTACTTCTATTCTTATTTAGCGACTTTCTAAACATATGGGGGATAGGAGTAGCTTATTATAAAAAGTAGTATAAAAGCTAAATAATTCTATGCCTACACAGAAACATATATAGAAACGGAAATTGAAGAAAAATGTCCACTTCGATGAGCAAACCATCTGTACCGACTGCTTTTTTCCGAACTCAAATTGTATACATAAAGATACACGTTCCTTATTTTTTCATCAGCAGCAAATTGAAAACTTCCACAATTTTTTTTTTTTCACAAAGTGGAAGGAAGCCTGTAATTTCCTGTTGAGGAGATGCGCGGTGACAAGCGGCCGGACCGGTCGAGCTGGCGGCGCGGCGGCGGCGGGGGCGGGCGGAGCCTCGACCGGTTCTGCTCATCCAGCCGCCGCCGCTGCACTCAGCTGGGCCGGGAACCCTCCACTCGGCCTGAAACGATGGCAACCTCTAAATTTATTGCACTAGTCGCTATAGAGGACAGTGGCGTGCACTGGCTTTTACGACAAGGTAGGTAGTAATCCCCTAGGATTGACACCTATGTATAGGTAACTTGTCATTACGAAACACAGGTACCTACCTATCTAATTACCCACCAAACACAGGGCCTTCGTTAGCCTATGTTGTGAGTAGAATAAAAAAGGATCTAGCAATAACTCTATTATTAGGTCGGGTAGCCAAAATACTAAGGTAGGCAGTGTCTTTTTGCCTATGTGCACGCTACTGAGAGAGGCATACTACTTAAAATATTAGTAGATAAGCAGGAACAACAAAGAAGTGCGTGTCTACGTCTACCAGAGTTATCTATGTAACGATCATCGTTTCTCGATGTCTTTGTAGTAGGTTTGTAGCTTAAACAAAGAGCACTATCTAGATGTTTTAAAGGAAATGTTTACTTAAACATGTGCTCTTTCTACTACGAGTGGTTTTTTTTTCCTTCCAATTTTTCTTACCTTGTTTTTGCGCGTGCCGTAGTACGTGTATGTATGGCCTTAATCAGATGAACTCAATAAATTCCTTATATTTTGTGTATTTCATTATTTTTTAGGCAGTAGAAAGCGTGGGCGGTCGCGGTGGCAGGACGACAACAAGCTTGTTGTGTCTGCTCAGGGATCGCCAGAGGTCATCGATACTTTCCGATTATCTTGACAAATAACAAAATAAAAGGGTCGTTTGCATAATCGGAATTCTTGTTTTCCAAAAATATATACCACTTTGTCAGTTATTTTGGGCGGCGAATGTCTCGCGCGTCGACGAGTCAAAAAACTCACTAACATCACTTCAGGAGCTCATTGCATGTTGAACCCTCTTCTCTGTTTTAATGATCTCAATAAAACCGTTTCAATGATGACTGTGCTTTGGTTTTTTTTCATTGTTTTTACATCCATGAGTTTCTCCTGTAAATTAATCATCATTATAACTTAGTCGCATTTGCTCACATTAGACGCGTATACTAATCCCATTATTTGACAATATAGTGAAGTTAGTTCACAACAGAGTCCAGCTGTAAATTAAACAAATACCCCAGCCCCTGATAGATAGGAGCACAGATAATGATAATATCATACGACAAACTGTCTGAACGAGCTAACTGAACAGTCGCGCCACCCTCCGCTCGTGACCACAAATTCCATTTAATTTGACATGTGACTGCATTACGTTGCTACTATAACTTTGACACTTCCAAGTTTGACAGTTAAAGTTAGAGAACTTGAGTAGTTTGAAAATTACAATAGGTACGGCTTATAATTGCATCAATTTTAAGACAGTCCTTGGTTCGTGCATAATTTGATTTGCTACTTCACTTAATTACTGCGATGTCGTCGTTCTGTTCACGAAACTGGTGTGATGCTCGTTGTAGCAAGGCCTCTTCGAGGTCTCTACAATACTCAATAGTTTATACGAACTATAAAGAGGAAATAATTTATTGAATGTTTATTACGAATAAACTCGAAAAGTGCGGGAAGGCTTTCGATAATTCTTTCACCGTTAGAATTCTATCCCGCTATTATCTCTGACTATTATAATAAACTGTTCGTGGTGCAAAATTATAAATTGATTCTTTTTACGAAAAAAGCAATGTATTATATCAAGTTGCCGTTACAGCAGCCGAATTTCAGAATTTTGGAAAAAAAATCTGTCTGTCTGTTTGACCGGGAATCGCGTGAAAACGGCTGGACAGATTTGGTTGATATTGTTGGCACACAGGTACCTTATACACCGGAATAACATTTAGGCTAATTTTTATCCCGAAATTTATAATATATATTAGCAAAACAACGTTTGCCGGTTCAGCTATTCCCTGATAAACCTAGGACATAATTTATTACAAATATACGGATTAAACGTGAGTAACACCGTGCTGCACAACTGGAATACATATTATACAATACTTTTCAATTACCGGTTGAGACGTAAAAGAGGAACGATACGTCCGCACTCGCTCGCTGCATTTCGACTTACTTTTTTTTAAATCATAAATGACTTTCATGAAGCTTTGTGTTATACTACTGTATGTCTGTATATAATAGCATTTATAACGATGAAAAATAAAGTATTTCATTTCATACACGTCGACTCTTCCAAAGTAAAGGTACTTGAACTAGATGTAGATGTAGTTTCCGCAACTCGACGTCCAATGCGCCTATTGTGCGTGATTTGGGCGGCGCTACTCCAACCACCCCAGCTCCTCGAGGAAACTTTTACTAGTAAAGGTACTTGAACTAAAGATAATGTCAATGTAGTAGTCCTGTGGGACGTTGCGTCAGATAGTTACAATATTATCCAGTTTGTTCATTCCACGTCCATCCATCAAAAGCAATCGGTTAATGACTTCCTGCACTCCGTAATGTAGATCATTATTACGTTACTTGTATATTGAAAACTATTTCGAATTAGCTTTTTCTGTAGGCATGTTGGCTGGTAAATGGTATCTTATTATGATCACAGTATGATTACCGACTTTACGACTCATGATTTATCCAACACGGCCGGGGTGGGTGTGCCATACGTATCCTCTGCATGTAAATTGTTGATAACTCAGGCCTATTTATTCCAAATGTTGTGCAAAAGCAAATAATATCTGAGAGGAAAATCGACTTACACATCACTTCGGAGGTCGATTAAGTGACCGGATCTTATTAACATAAAAAGAAATCCCTTTACCAAATAGAAGAGAAGGAAATACCCGCGGACGTACGTATTGAGTACGTACCTACGGATTCCTCTCAAATTATGAAAATCCTATCTTGAAATCTCCATCACGAATGTCTGCTATCTGCCTCGCGGAACTCGGGAAGGGATTTCGGGGACCTTTTTAAATATTGATTGAGGAAAAATCCTGCCTTATTACTCGTCTATAGGCATTCACAACCTCGAGCTGAATACGAATTTCCCTTTCCTTATTTTTACTTTCTTAATTTGTTCCTGAAATTGGGAAACGTTGAGCAAACAGAGGGCAGATGTTCATTCACGTGCGTTCGTCGTATTGTTTTTGTTCGATTAAAGTTCGGGATGTATGTTGTGGAAGCGGGAGAGCTGGTGGGAACCTGTGCGCTGTAGTCACTGCCCGCCCCTGCCCCCCGGCCGCTCGCGGCACAACGCACCCACCCATCTACATACGTACCTACGTACCAGCGGCGTGCACACCATATAGACAAAAAGACACTGCCTACCTTAGTATTTTAGTTACCCGACCTAATAAGTTATTGCTAGATCCTTTTTTGTTGTACTCACTACATAGGCTAATGAAGGTCCTGTGTTTTGTGGGTGAATAGATAGGTAGGTACCCTGTTTCGTAAAGACAAGCAACCTATACAGAGGTGTCAATCCTTGGGGATTACTGCCTACCTTGTCGTAAAAGCCAGTGCACGCCACTGGTACGTAGTAGGACTTCACATCTACCGTTTACAATATTATTACATTTATTGACGTTTGCTTTTCTCTGCTGGTGGTTCAATATGTTGTTGAAAAGATGCCAGTTTCTTCCCGGTTCTTCTGGCCAGTAAAAGAAATTAATTCGAACCGGGGACGATTACTTTTGTTTTTAAAGTCATAGATGACGTTCATCAAGCTTTGTGTTATGCTACTGTATATCTCTGTATGTTATAGCACTTATAACGATGAAATAAAGAAATTTTGGCTTTGAATTTTGACAGAGTGTAACAACAATCAGACGCTACGGGATATTGACAATAATTGTGACGTACGTAATGGAGAATGTTGCGTGACATCAATCTCAGATATGTCCCTACTTATGTCACTAATGCCGTACGGAGAGTACCTCATATATGCTGAGTATTCATGATAGAAGTTGAAACTATAATCAGTTAAATAATCGACATCGTAGATACGCCAATAAATCCATCAATGTTGAACCAGAGCAGGAGTAACTCCTCTGTACCACTGTACAAATGTACAATAAATCATAGAGCTATGATTATTTGTTCTAATAAATTTGCAATGTGTTCCACGCCTTCTCTAGGGGGCGTGAAGATCAAATAATGTGAGATCCTCTGAGGTGTCAAATATCTGTCAATTATGATTGAGGCTGTCTTGTTGAGTTGACATACCTAAAGGACTGTTATACGGGAAGCGATGAGATTGAAATGGCTTCTTTATTTCTCATTTTCAAAATTAATTTTTCGCTACTATTATTTTGTTAACGTGGTGGAATTAGTGTAATAAAGTGCTGGTGATGAAATAATGTAGTGAGAGTGAGAAGTAAAGGAGAGGACTCCTATTTGATATTCCCGTGTAATATTCCATTGTATACGCAGATAAAAATCCCAGGCTCACCCCCTGTCACGTTGGGTTAAATACGCTTGGTGAACCGTGGGCATTTGCGTTAGAAAGTGCATCTGCCTACCCCGCTTTGGGATTAAAGACTTGAAGTGTATTTTTTTTACTATTTAACCGGAGGGTACATCTAGGATACATAGGACACATAGAGGATACATCTAGGGAGCGGAAATGAGAGGGGAGCAGGAACAAAATAATCAGGTAGATACATAAAATTGTATTTTTTATTATATGACAGATCAAAATGTATGATGACGTAACAAACTGTGGAAAGTGACATTAACAACTGACAGTTTACTGTCTTTAGAAATATGTTTTTTTTTTACGAGCGACTAGTTCTAGGTACCTACCCAAGCTATATGTTACATAATTAAGCTTTGCTAATAGGTTTTTTTTGTGACATCTTTTGCACATAATCGCAGGTCAGACATCTGTTTTAAACTTTCACAAAGAAAATTTACTTCGTTAAGTACGAAACGAAATCTTATGAAAGACTCTTGATATTCATAGTAACATATATGCATATATTTTTTTATATATTTTTTTCACACATTGCCTTCATCCCATGTTAAGTAGCTAAAGCACTTGTGTTATGAAAATCAGACAACGAGATATATTTACTTATATCATTTTTTACATAAATAAAACACCGAGAAACATCCAACAAGTATTTAAAAGCTCATCACATAAGCATCTGTCAGCTGTGTGAATCGAACCCACGACCCTAGCAGAGGCAGACATGCTGACCACTACACCAAACGGGCCCATAATTGGCGAACATCTTTATATACTGCCGATTCATTTGATACTTATCTACGCGAGTATGTATGTACTTATAATGGAACAAAAACTGTTTCACAATGGAACATAAAATCTACATGTTTTTACTTGTTGACTACAGGCTTAATCTGAAATGGTGAAGACTATCGGTGCTTCAATCAGTGAACCTAAAACAAAAAGTCATGTCAAATATTGTTATAGTGTTTTGATTGTTCTATAGTTCGGCTAACCGCTATAACCGCTGTTCGCCGCGTCGTCGCTGCCGCCATGTACAAGACTCTCAGTGACATTCGGATTTAAATTCTAATTTTTTTGTACGATCATCTTCGAATAAGTAATGCTTTTATTGATTTATCAGTTGAGTTTTAAATTGTTCTCGCTTCGAAGCTGCGGTATTCTAGATTATCATATTTCACAATATTGTAGTTCTGACAATAGACGGTCTGTCCACTTGACCGCAGCGGTACAATGAGCCCCAGTGACCGCGGGTGTAGCCGCGGGGTGCCGCAACAAGCTCGTTTAATTATTCCCCAAGGCGAAACCTCCGGCTGGTCCCGTGTACAGAGAAGTAAGCGCGTCATAATGATGAGGAAGTTTCTCTTAAGAACGTAAGTGCATAAAACCACTTTGGTGCTCTCGTATCTTTCATATTTTTATTTAGATACGGGATCTACTAAACTCGTTTTGTTATATTAAAAGATCTGATTGTTACGTATACAATTCCGCTAAGTATATCCATTCTGTGTGTAATGTTCTGCTTGCATGTGCCTACATTGATAGCTGATAGGGTTTACATTGAAACATGTTCAGAAGCAAAATACGCAAGAAAATTACAAAAAGAAATAAATAACCATTTTGTATGTCGTACCTCAAAGATAAACATAGATGTCATATTGGTAAAGGCGAACACGCAGACAGTCATAATTATGGAGAGAGTTACTGACTCAGAAGCACTAAAATGTAATTTATGATCCTCTTAAATTATTTCCAAACACAACTTTCGGCACTACGCGATTTTACTGCTATCAGTCTGGGGTCAGCTGACCTGAGAATAAATGGCAGCAACAAACTTTAGCTCTTCTGCCTCTAGTGATAGGGGTCACAGAAATTATACGTTTCAGTGCACCTAAGCTGTGGCGAACGGTCAGCCTGAGTTGGTCAGGACGGCTATCGATTGAGCCGTATCGTCTCTGTTGGATGTATGGCGACTGTTAGCGAGGTGGTGTCGTGTGTGGTGCTCTCATCGTCTCACCGAGACCAGTTGCTGGCGCCAGAGAGCCTCTCGCATAACCAGTCAAGTCGGTAGCCAACCGGTTGGCCTGTTTGCGCCCTTCCATCGGCTTATCTCCAACCTTTATTTAGTTATTTTGGTTATTTTCGGAATTAATGGTCCGCTCTTATCGTAGATCTGGAGTTTTATTGTTCTTTCGTGACGCGATCAATTCTGAACGCTTTTTTATGTTGCTCGTGATAGGCGTCTCTTTAACTTGATCGAACGTGTAGTTGGGAACATGTCGTACACGGCCCGCCTTATGTGAACTATATCAGGGTGAAAGTCTCCGTACTCGGTAGTGTAGCCTGCGCGCTGTGGAGGCGCTGGGGGCCGCGACAGTACCTACACAGGTCGAGGCGAAAGTTACGTCTTTTCGAGCCTTTTTTTTATTTTCGTGCTGAGGTTTTATTATGAAGAAATGAAATGTACCTTCGCAACGTGCTGAGGGATTGGCAAATGATGGAAGCACGATAATGAAGTGCAGTGCCCAGAGTAAACATGTGTGTATAAAGTAATTGATTGGAAAACAAAACACTATAAGTAATCGAAATGAGTCACTTTTCAAAATCACAAAAGCAAGCTTTGCTGACTGTTTGGTACATAAAGATACTTTGTGAATTTCTTATTATAAAAACAAAGTAAATAAACGATAATGGCTCAGTCAGGTAGTTTGATCAATAGTCGTATGGTTAGTATCTACCCTTTTGTTCCATACAATGGAGAATAAAGGGGTTGAATAATGTCCGATGACGCGGAACAAATGGGAATTGTATGAAATAATTATGGAACCGATAGTGACAGTTGTATCCCATGTGAAGGCGATACAAATGTCGGTATCGGTTTCGTTAGCGTGCAAGAACGCTGCGTTCGGAAAATACTGCCTCTAAAATCCCTCGTTTCGTACGTTTTTACTGAGGTAGCAAGTGTACTCTACCTACCCCGCTTTGCGGATTAACGGGCGTGACCGTATTAATGTATTTTATAACCTCGTGTCCCTAAATACGGGGGAATATCAGTCCAGTAAAAACTGAGGGAGGTTTAATGCGAATATGTGGACTTGTTTTAAATCAGGTCAGCCATTAAAAAAAAACGTAACTACACCCATTGTTGTATCATCGAAACAGACCGTCCATTTTCTTTCTTTCCCTCCACGAATACAATCGTTAGAGAATTTGGAGATAGATTACCTATTGATAAGTTTGTTTGTTCAGTATCTGCATCTCTGTGGAGCTCCACCACCATAAGTAGACCTGTAACTTCTAAGAATCAGTACTCAGTATCAGCTCGAGTTGTATGTACATTGCAATGTGGTACAGATTGATGTAACAATCGGATTAATCAGCGACTACAGGAGATTTATTGTTTTTTTGATGAAGCAAAACGTCTTCTTGTAGATAAGTTGCGGCGATGTCGCTGTTTGAGAGACGTTGTGAACTATGATCTTGAAACACGAAGTGTCTGAGTTATAAATATTGTGTACTCCTACTATGTGTAATCAATTATTTACTTAAGCAAGTTGCGTATCGCTAAATACTTAAGCACACAAAGTAGTTGCAACCCTACCGTTCCACCCGCACAATGATCCAACCGTAAAATTTTCTATTGACCTTTTTCCATCTTGCAAGATCGGCACAACTAGTTTTCAATTTACATTCCTGTCTATCTCCTGACGAATATTAAAAGGTATCCATGCGGTCCTTCTTTTCTTTCTTTCTTTTCGTTCTTCTGGCTAGTAAAATAAATTAATTCGAACCGGGGACGATTACTTTTGTTTTAAAGTCATAAATGACGTTCATCAAGCTTTGTGTTATGCTACTGTATATCTCTGTATGTTATAACGATAAAATTTTGACTTTTGACTTTTTGCGAGTCCATTTCTGTTCAAGACTTCAACGGTTTACCAGCAAAATCCTAACAGACAAGAGCCTCTCACACTTTGACCGCCCCCACACAATATACATACTTCTTTTTTCTTGACTGACCGTTCGTTATTACACACCCAAGCTCATGGCAATCCCTTATTACGAACCAATATCCCGACAGATTAACCGGAGGTCCTTCCGTAAGAGATTAGGCGACATTGCCGCGGAGGCCTAATTCTGTCAGTATCAATATTTGCGAAGCTCCACGCAGGGTCACCTCCCCCTCCCGCCACGGCTGCTTCTTCAGCCCCCCCCCCCCTCCTAAATTCGCCTTCTCTCCTTGTGACCTATAACTATTTTTAGAAGTAAATTCGTTTTCTGTAGCAACAGCTAGCTTATTCGTGAGTTGTTCAAATTAAAAACAGTTTTTTCTGGCTCTTGGAAAGTCTTGAGATGCCTAATTTTTATCAAGGATCGGAGCTCTAAGTTACGATGGCAAGGTCCTTCACAGAAGAGCTAAGTTATATTATTATCAAGGCTCGGTATTCGTTTAATGAGTTTGCTCAGCGCTGGCCCAGGTTTGCCGGGATCGTTCAGAGACTGTCTACAACACAGAATCTAGGACAGCCATCTCGGCAACATTGCGAGAAAGTTCTTTATCTCATTAAAAAAAACTAACAATCAAACCTCGTATTGTTTATGCTTAAGTACTTACTTTGTTAGAGTTTTTTTTAAGATTTGTTAATTTGCTTTTTTTATTGTGAATCCTTATAAAGTCATGTTAAGCAACAATACTTATAATTGAGATTTGTACAAGCGTTTCCGTGCTTCAAACGACAGTATCATGACCTAAATGACATAACAGCTTCTTCTACCCAACAAGTTTTATTTATTTTCGAAATAGCATGATTATTTCCACTCTATGGCTAGAGTTGTTGGGCAAGCGAGGTGCACCACTGTACGACTTATCGGCTTAGGGGCAGGAAGCTGGCTCGCCCGTCTTGTTCCAACTATTAAGCCTTTCGACCAACATCCTCCAACTTATCTCTACTAATTTGCTTTGTGACCAAACTTCCTTGCTTGAATTTGCAACACATTACTGAGGATGTTTGCGACTTGTGATGATAAGTGAGCTATTAGGAACGAGCTCGATAAACACATAATTATAATCCATGTAAAAGGGATGGTTAGTGACTCCAAGAAAGAAATATTATGTAACCAGCTCACCCGGCAAACGTTGTTTTGCTGATATATATTATAAATTCCGGGATAAAAATTAGCCTAAATGTTATTCCAGTGTATAATGTATCTGCATACCAAATATCAACCAAATCTGTCCAGCCGTTTCGACATTTTTTCCAAAAATATGAAATTCGGCTTCTGTAACGGCAACTTGATATAATCCATTGGTTTTCTCGTAAAAAGAATCAATGTACAGTTTTGAATCTCGAACAGTTTTAATATAATAGTATAGATAGATATTTACTGGCCATACATTACACCTACCTACCGACTAGCTGTGCTGCGTGGTGTTAGTCACGTTTTATTTCTTTATTCCTAGACCAATGTTGTTGTTTTGATTGTGTCTGATGCTGGCGCTGCTGGAATCCTCGTGCATCACACCCTGGACACTGGCTGAAAATCAGCGTCGAGGCAACATGCTGAGCCAGCTGCCCTTTCATCGCCGCAATTATTTAGTTTTTCTAAATTGTGTATCTGTCTTTTGTATTCTGTTTTTATTATTTTTTTCATGTTGAAATGCTTTCTTTCTTTCAATCTAGTATTCTAATGATGAAAGAAAGTTAGTCGTTGAGTTTAATAAGATGAGTATCCGATAAAATTGTAATAATCTAACTTTATTATTAGTGAACTTGCTGCAAATAAAGACATCTCAGTGTCCTCTCGTGAGTAGGGTCCTCAGAGCATTATTCTATGTAAGATAAGGCCCCTAATTCCAAAAGACAATTACCTCGCAAGATATATTGTAAACTACAGATTATTATGACAAAGAGTCTCGGCGTATCATACGACAACACAAAGTGGATTTCTCAACATCTCCTTATCGGGCAGTGTGCTGGCGACTGGGAATAGACCATTGTATGGCCATTTCATCCATTATCCCATACAAAACGCCGTATCTCGAATTCGACGAATTATTCTCGTATTGGAGACTTTATGTCGTAAAGGTATTGTTCGAGTGTTACGGCCAGCCGTCAGTTATTTAGTGTGGATGCTTAGAATTTGGTTTATTTCCCTCTTTGTATACAGTAGCGAAGTAGAATTGGTATTATTGAACATAAAATAGTTATGTTTATCCCGCACACAATCTCGCAGATGGGGTCATTCAGAACCGTTAGTTGTGTCCATAAAATAGTAGATAGCTATGTATGTATGTTGGTATTCTTTTCACTGCTAATATTTCCGTCCGTACTTACATTTGCGATTAGGTATAGTATGTGGTACTATAACTGAAAGAAGTCCCCCTGGATATCTAATAGCGACATCTAGATAAAAAACTTTTGGAGTTGAAAATTACCCATTAGCTGTAAATTAATAGATATAGGGATAAGGCAATGTGTGTGTTGTTATAACCGCCTATAAATATAAATATATATATAAGGGCTGATTGGGCAATGCAATATGGACACTTTTTAATTTTAATCCATTGAGTTTGAGTTGTTGTTGCAGATATAGAAACGTGTCCTTGGCTGTACAAACGTAATTCTATTACAAAATAGCAAGTAAGTGAATACGTGATAATTACGTGAACGATAATCATGACAAAATACGAAGCCCCGCGCGCCCAAAGCCGGTCAAAAGCCGAACAGTTTCGCGGGCATTTGACAGCGCGTGGGCGGGCGGGGTAGGGCGGGAAGCCGTTCAACATCACGGTCGCCAGGTGCTGCTGGTGGATGAGCCCGAACGTCACAATACCTCATTGTTGCTTGTAGATAGATTTCAGAATGGCGAAGTTAGATTTTTGACAAAAGTTGTTTCCGAAAAGTGCATCATCATCATCAGCCCATACTTGTCCACTGCTGGACATAGGCCTCTCCAATTGCACGCCACTGTGATCAGTTTTCGGCTTCTCGCATCCAGCTTCTGCTAGCCATCTTGCGCATATCATCAGTCCACCATACCTTGGAGCGTCCTACACTCCGTTTGCCGAGACCATCCACTCGAGAACTCGTTTGCTCCAACGGCTCACATGACCGGCCCACTGCCACTTCAGCTTGCTAATCCGATGCGCTATATCATTGACTTTAGTTCTCTGTCAGATCACTTCATTTCTGATTCGATCCTTCAGAGAAACACCGAGGAAAAGTACAACAACGTTCAGATTATACCAAGGTTCTAATTTACCGAGGTACAGCACTTAGAAAATAAGCCAATCAACCGTGTTGTACCATGAAGCTTTACCACAGCTTTGTATTGGTTTCCGGTTCTACGAGATCCTAAATCATCGCTACATAATCTAATAAGTCAAAACATAATACTAAGATTTTGAATGACCAAGTCACCCTAATACCTACACTTCCGGTGGAACCATTTCACTCAGCGCTGACGTCACGAGACAGTCGCCACCATTAAGTCTTTCCTTTGAATTGACTTAAAATTGCGATCCTATTTCGCATTTCCATTGATTGTTCTCGAGCGGCGAGTCATTCCGATTCAAATACCCTCGGACCGTGGGAGAATGCAAATGGAATAAACACTTCGATAGTAATTTGTAGCTTTCTTCGATTGAGAAAACTCGATTAATTTACGTTCCTAGATCAACAATCTAAAAGACTGCTCAAATATACATTTCTGCGATTGAATATTATTTATTTAATATTATTTCTTGCGACTATAAGAAAACATCTAGAAATATCTTTGAATAAGTTATAGGTTTTCTTAAGATATTGTGTACTTTAAAGATAATTAAGGAGGTAGGTAGTTTCGATACTCGCGTATCGACCGTCTTATGACAAGCTTATCGCGTTAATGTAGAATCATCCACGAGGCTTCTAAGCTGTGCTTAAAGAGTTCCTCCCGCCGGCTATCATGTTACTGTGTGCCAGCGTACCTGCTTGCAGCAACCAGCTCACATGATTAGCATAATAGGATTTTATCTGGACACGAT
This sequence comes from Conopomorpha cramerella, assembly GCA_012932125.1. Taxonomy (NCBI): domain Eukaryota; kingdom Metazoa; phylum Arthropoda; class Insecta; order Lepidoptera; family Gracillariidae; genus Conopomorpha; species Conopomorpha cramerella. The sequence continues at coordinate 22,838 of SJJU01002156.1, read as the reverse complement.
CACACACGTAAATGAATGAAAAAACCGAGATTAAATTACATATCGCGTCAATAAAGTAATTGTTTAGAATTACGGCAAAAAAACAAGAAACAATAGGAACAATAAATGAATATCCAGGCAACTATGCAGATCTAGATAAAATGGTGCTTTAGTCGTCAATTTGTAAATTTAACAGAACAATGGGACTCGCAAATTACTAGTTGCTAGCCCAGTCCTGACGGCAACAGGGAAATGGTATCATTCAGTGCTGTCTGATTCCCGCGCGTTGAGGGCTGACTGGAGTTCCTATTGCAATGGGGAGAACTGTAGCTGAACCAAAGCTATCGTGATGGGTTCCGCTGAAAATTGCTGTCATGTTGCGCGCTTATTTAACATAGAGGTTCGTGACGGCGTGGAACCAGCGGTGCCTGACCCCCCGGGCGCAGGAGCCCGCACCAGCGCCGGGGCCGCAGCCGCCGCGAGGGACGCTCCAGCGAGCTGGCCGACGACCTCACCAAACTTGACATATCATCGCAAGGTCAAAAGTTGAATTGGAATGACGTAAATCATAATTTGTGAAGAGTGACAGCGAGCCCGCGATGACATAAGCCTTCTATAGTCTAACCGTAATTGTACATTTTCAGAGTAGATGTGAAGCGAATTAGCTGCTAAATGAACTGATTACGTCAAGGTGAGGAAACTTTGTCGGTGAAACTGCAACTTTGTCGCAATTTTATTATGCAGATAATGAAGTGCGAGTAAATTGCCTGCCGTAAATGTGGTGCCTACGTCCAAACACATTACGCTTGACGATTTTGGTGGTATGACTATTTGTGTTTCGAAATATTGTATCTCCATTGTAACATGCATGAACGACTGCTTATTGACAAGCTGTTTTCATTTAAAGTAAATAATTGACAATAAAGTTTTAAAGTAAAATCTGCTCGACACCTACATATGGACAAAATATCTTTCAAATATTATTAGTATATCCTAACACGTTTCCACTTCATAGTACCTATCTGTGTAAATGACAAAAACAATACAATTTGCGAAGACATTATAACAAGGAGACTCAAGTGACTCTAATTGCGAGGTGGTGCAAAAAGTGGTTGGCTGACTAGGTGAGGTGGCGAGGTGGCGGAGGCGGCGGCGGCGGACCAGGGTTCCGCAAGTAACGGGCTCCAACGACAATTACCGTTGGCAACACAACACGGGACCTAGGATTCACCTAAATACTACGTAAGGGGCAGAATAAAACATAATTACAACTATAAATTACTTTACTTATGCAATACCACAATGTTTCAATATACGTTTAAAGCGTCTGTGGTCCCAGTTGGTCGGATACTTGACTTGTAACCGGGAGGTCGCGGGTTCCAGTCCGGCAACTGGACGTGTACCAATGGGAGATGGCTCTTTTTCAGAGCCTGTGTACGCAACGCAACAACGTGAACCCTATAACTGCGATGGGCTTACCCTCTGTCACATTGGGTTAAATACGCTTGGTGAACCGTGGGCATTTGCTTTAGCAAGTGCCTCTGCCTACCCCGCTTTAGAATTAAAAGGCGTGAAGTGTAAGTAGGTATACTTAGGCCTAATATCTTTCAACGTGTATAAAAAGTGCCAAAATAAGTTGGTGCTGTTTCCTTTCCAGCAGGATGACATCACTACACGCAAGGCGGGCTTCCTTCCACAACAACAATGGACCACAAAAAAAAAACACAGCTGTATAAATGACTGACACACACAATGTTATTGTAATTACTTTTTTCCGTCCATCCTGTTGCGAAAATAACTCGACTAGAAAATGAAATACAATTTCTTCATGATAAATACTCTATAATATTTAGTTAGCTCCCGAGCGTTTTATGCGATACTCATCAGACATTGGGATTATAATTATTTTGTCATTTTGCGTGTTTTTTAATAGCTTTAATTTGATTTTCTCCGAACTTCTGTTTCACTAATTGGTTCTTGCTGGAGGCTGAACACGCCAGTTTTTTTTTCATCTAGAATGCCTCCGAACATGCTTCGTGGGCTTTTGTTTCGTTAATGGTTGAAAAAAAGTTTCTATGCCTAATTGCCTCATTTTGTTTTTTTTTGGAATTCGACATGGCAACAATAAAAAATGATATTCGCAGTCAAATTTTCCTGGCAAGGATATTGACCAGTGTATTAATAAAAGATCCTTTTCTTCGCTCGAGGCTTGAGGTAAATCTTTGTAAAGGTTGAGGGATCCGACTATAAATAGAAGCTTTCGGATGGAGACGAGGTTTTCATGCAATTCCTTGTCGGAAATTCATACGGTGATGCTAAAAATATTTCACGGGTAATATTTTAAAATGTTGTGTGGTTTGTGGGCTGTTGAATAAACTGAGCATAGTCTTGCAGTGCGTGGAATGGACTCGAGCTGTTTACAGTGGACGCGAGGCGTGTTGACTCGCCGCAGCGTCTAGTGCTCTGTCAATATTTCCACGAGCAATATCACTTACAATGTAACTCAATCTACATTGTAATTGTTACTACAAAAGCTTACTGACTTCGTTACGCCTAGCCTTGAAATGTCGAAGCATGTGTAGGACACACTTCATTGCACTGCGCTAAACACAGAAGAGTGACGCTTAACGCTACCACGCGAAGGATGAAAATCCCGTGCGAGCGTGCACAGATGTTGTATGGCCTTATAATGAGGATCAAATGACTAGTTGCTAAGAATCTACATCACAGAGAGATGACTTGATTACAGTGTAGCGCTGTCTACTCAAACATGGTGATTGGGGCCAGAAGATGCTTCAATAGAGTGTTGTTTGTCGCGCACGAATTTTATTGGATGAGACAATTGACTCAATATTCCATAATAACACGTCCGAAACAATCGAAGATTTCACAAGTCCGCCTTTCTCCTCGTACACGTGCAGCGCGTGTCCGCCGCAGCCGTCACCGCCGCGGCGAGGCGCGCAGCACAATTACCTCTCCGGCCGAATCTCTCGGCCACAAAATAACAAGTTGTTTTGCTGAAGATGGTCACAAAAAGCTCATTTGCAGAGGAAGATCTCAATCAAACGGTCGTCAAGGAAGCGGGGCATTAAACACTGTTAAACCTGTTCGAATTAATTTCGTTAAATAAAAACATCATTATACCAAGGATGTGGTGTTTAAGAAGCAAAAGCAGTGTTCATCGAGAAGAATAATGGCGACGGCTATCTCGACGATGTATCTCACCGTAGCGAAGCCGCTTAGGTACATTACCATTACAAATACTTAAAAGTAATACAAGTAGGTGTATTTTGAGAGTATACCTATGTATAATGTAGTGGAAGTACTCCCGCGCTCTTGTAAAGCATTCTTAAGCAAAGAGCGTGAAGTGAGTGCGCGCCAGGACAGTCCCGGAATACAGATCCATGATGATATAGCAGAACAAGCATAAATTGTAAAATGGTTGCCGTATTTAATTCCATCGAGCGCTCTCGGCCGCTGGGAAAGTTATCGTCGGAGTTTATCAAAATTAATGACCCAACAATAATTCGAAATGTAACCAAAAGGATATCGACTACCATTACGAGTCGACGAAACGAACCCGCTCAATGAATATAAACGAGGATCATTACTGCTACCGCTGATTATTGTGAAATTAATATCGTTCGCAAATATAAAAGTAATATAACGAGTTTCCGTTCTTATTCTCATAATGACAGTGTTATGATCATTGCTCTGTTCATGGCGCGTTATCATCAATATATCATACCAACGAAATAATAATACCTAGACCGTTAATGTATTACCGTAACTAAAACGTTAATAAAATAAGCAATAAAGGTGAGACCTAATTACGTGTATAAGACTTGTAAAGCATAATGGCTGAGTACAGTAACTGGCAACAACTACCTATGTTACGTCCCCTTTATATCTATATCTGGAAGACTTGTTTACGCTTTAATCTAACATCGCGTTGCTGAGCGCCGGAGCGGTGTGTCCGTTGCGCCACTCAACACTGCAAGGGACTTTAGCGTCTGCGGCGATAACAACACAGTTGAAATATGCCCGAAGGTCGCGTCGGAGTTGCGTCGTTCCGCCGCTAGCGGTTGTTGTGTAGGAGTGGGTCATATGTCTATTTGTCAGAAGCACACAACCGTAACCTAAAGCAATTATGTTTTATTACCAAGCGAGTTTGCTTTGTTCGGCGTGACACGTTGCGGTACACACCAGCCTAGCGAGACATGGGCCGCGGGCCGCGGGCGCTGCACGCTGCGCTGGCTGGGGCGCTCCGGGGCCGCCTGCCCTTCGCTCTGACTCCCTGTGGTTTGTTGAGTGTTTACGGCGGTCTAAAAACTCTGTAGCCACACGAGCAGCGACGTGAGCGTGCTTTGCACATCGTCCTTATGCCTCATATTACCTCAGATTAGTATGCAACAGTGTCTTGATAGGTACGTGATTATTAGATAATGTTTATTTGTTGCTATCATAATGTATGACTTTATTGTGTTGCGAGTGGAGTTTGCCTTTCTTCTTAGTCATACAATACCTACATATCAATATCTAAAGTCTTGTGCAAATGCCTTGTCATGCAATTTTAAACTCTAAAAACATAATTTCGGTTTTCTTACGAGTCATACCACATTCATTGTTGATCAAACCGCAAATTCACCGCTGCTTGATATCATCTGTTCGGAGTGAATTTTGAATCTTGTTGCTATGAGTTTTTTGTTGTCGATCGTGAATCGGTTCTTTCATTGGAACCTTGACTTTGACTGGTTTTTTGTTGCATTATATCATGCTCGCCGCTGTTGTATGGCGGTCTCGCCCCGCGCCGGCCTGTGTTCACTTCAGTATCTCTTACATCAGGACATGTATTTGCACTGACATGTTCTCAAGTCCCATCATTGTAAGTGCTACGTTCGAGCGTGTTCTTGCCAGTTATTTTTTTGTTCATCGCAAGAAATCGTCCGTTTGTTTTCTTCTTTTGCTTACAACGTAACATAATAATGTTCGATAGTATTTCTTTAATGGGCCATGTTGTTTAATCAATCTGCGCATCCGATTATCGATTACTGCTCCATCAATGTGAGATGATCGATATAAGAGTCGATTGTTATCTGATGTTGGTAATAATTCTGCCACGTGAATTGTTTTTGTTCGATGTTCCGAGCAGTCGCTGATTCGAGGTGTGTTTAAAAATAATCTTGGAGGATTGAAATTTTCCACATGTAATAGTCGTTCATCGTTTCAATATTGACTGTCCAAACACGTCGCCGCGGTGGTGTAGGAGCCGGCGAAGGCTCCGGAATTCAGTAGTGTTTGCCCAAGACACCAGCCGAACACACATAGTTTACGGATTAATGACTCAGCTGCCGCGCATGCTAATCGACTGATTGTTACTATTTTTGGTGGTTTTGCTTTAATTGCCGCGTGACATACATTAGCAATTAGTTCTTTCTACTCGCGCTGTGTACGACCTAAAACACCTTGAGCGCGTAAGTTATAGGTAATTACTGTATTTACGCATCTAAGTGTTCATTCGTGGATTTGTCGAACATCGCACGCACGTGAATACGTAATCAGGAGATTCTGCTTTACAGGGGGAAGTTTCATTGTTGTCTCTGATCTACGCTGTCTTTCCCTTATTGAATTATTTCCCTTGACCAATATCATTATCAAATAATATATTGTGTTTAGGCATCATGTATTTCCTGACCATTGACAACGGGCTGTTGGTTGGTAAAACTTTTACTCTAGGTCTAAGTTTTTTTTAAATAAAATATTCTTCCGAATGCATTACCGCAATAACTAGATGTAATTGCAAATATTCCAACCTGTTTTATTCACACCACGACACAATTATGACAAATCTATTCTGTGACCTCCTGTGCTGAAGTGGAAGACAAAGTTTACCAGTATCCTCATTATAAATACACGTCATTAACACAAGCTACTTAACATGGAATGAAGGGCAAAGTGTGTGTTGTTGTAGTAAAAAATATATATATTACAGAAAACAATTTACAAGCAAGAGTATTCATACCTGTTTTCAAATTCAGATAGACCCCAGCGTTAGCAGGTGTGTGTTTAAAGTAAGTACTAAACTATACATGAACGAGTGACACGTGGAAAGCTAAATGTTCTTCTCTATTTTGTAAAGCAAACATAGTTATCTCAAGGCTTTCCGCATTATTCCTTTGTTCCTGTGTGATGTCTCACTCCGTTTAATGAGCACTAAGTTTTTGTCCTCGATGTTGTTTTGTTTCTGGTGATAATGTGATGGGCAGTGCGCTGAACTCGGCTTGCGTAAGCTGTAATGGAGTCATGGAGCCACTAACAATAGCCATAGAGTGAGTCGTTATGTTCCAAAAGATTTTCGCAGCGAACAGAGAGTTTGGCTGTGTCCAAAAGATTCCGCGAATACCAATAAGAAATGATCGTTGGCTAACCCCGGGTTTTTATATCTACTTTGCGGGTAGCGGTGCGTTACTTGCAAATGTTTGATGCAGCGGACGTTACGATCTGTCCAAGTTGTATGAGAGTAACGACCCGTTATCCGTTAGGTAAGTCATTGAAATCAGGCATAAGAAATAATGGTTTTCCACAACACTGTATGCAGGTAATAGTGCGACGTAACATAGTGACATTTTACAATCAATGTTTTAAATTCAATTCATCGTCTACCGGAAGGTAGTAGTTGTCAGTGTGATCGCATGTTTAAATAAAGCTAATCCGAAGTTAATAAAAAGACCTGTAATCATTCTTTTTTGCGAAGAAATTGCTTGCAGTTTTCCCCATTGTCTGAAACTTCGTTACATTCTGCGCCTAAAGTCACACGATAAAACTCCACCACGTTTTTTTTTTATTACCGCAATGCATTTTATAAGTGTAGCGGTAGGTAGCTTGTACTTAGACTGCACGAGCACCATAGGCATGATCAAGTGACCGTGCACGCCGGAACGACGTGAAAATGTGTATTGGTTTGGTACCTACCTACATCATATCTGTAAGTGGCTGCAGAACCAAGGCCACGGTCAAGGCGAGGCGTAGTAAAAACACCGACAATAATCGCATTATAATGTTGCTGCCCAACGCCGAACATATCGAAAATCGCACACGGAACGGCATTCCCGCGCGATAACACACCGCTCAGCGCAAACAAGCAGGGATGGGCACCAGATTCTTATCATTCACAAGATACACAGTCAAGTTACATACATACACTTCACGCCTGTCTCCCAGAGGGGTAGGCAGAGACTACAGATCTCCATTTGTCACGGTCCTGACATACCCCTTTCGCTTCATCTACATTCATACATCTTTTCATACAGTATGACCTCCGGTTTCGAGTACTTTTCACGCCACCTTCGGCCAGAGTACTTTTCACGCCACCTTCGGCCAGGACATCAAATGACATAAATTAACACTTTTGCGGATACTTCAGTCAGGACAATAGAAGTTTTACTAATACATAATGATAAGGTATCGATGTTCCATTCAGTACAACTTAATCTGCTCCAAATATGCAATATCTTTTTTCAGTAACAGCTCTTCTTTCGTGGTCTTTACCAAATTGAAAATTTTTCACCTGATCGAGTAGGTACCTCCTTACAAACACAATCCTTTAATCCACAGACGATTATTATTAAGACATTGTACTTTATTGTGTAATAAAAAACGTAAGTAAATCAATAACCAGACAACCACAAGTTGGTGTACAATAGCTACAACTCTAACATAGTTAGATAATAACCTCGCATCTATTGTTAAAAATAATACATCGTATACAAAAAGCATTAGTTACTCCTTCGTAAAATATATTGTAAAATAACATTTTGGTAATTTTCTATGCTTATACATTTCCTTCCAGATTAATACAACAAATGTTTATCCATGACGTTCTGTCTCAGGCAGTGTAGTTCAGGACTACGTCGGACCGTAACACTCTAGTTCTGTCCCATTTGTTCTATGGTACAAGTTCGTCCCAATTTTTCCTAGAGAAAAAATGGACCCACAAACGAATAAATGTTCAATATCGTCGAATTATTTTTAATGACTGTGTTATCCTATTCTTATCCTATCAACAGACAAAATAATTCTGTTCCATCTTCATCATGACGCCTGTCTCTTAGAGGGCAGAGATAATCAACAACAATTATCTATCGATCGATTAATGTAAAAAAAAGCTCATATGATTTATATTCATCGAAGTTCCCCCATCACTATTAAGTAATCGCGTTATGTAACACTGTTTACACTCGGTACTGTGGAGCCGAGGTAAATAAGAATGTATGTATATAGTATAGGTATACATGACTCAGTTTACATCTGCGATAAGCCATTACTTACCTATCAAGTTGTTTTGAAATAACAACTCGCAGGTAATAACACCTAAAATAGCTTTTTTATAGTTTCTATATTTACTTACTAACGTACCTATATCTCAACATCAATGAGACTGGGCATATACATTTTTCTTTGCAACGATCTCCAACTAGTTACATGATGTGGCTACATCATCTTAATATACCACACCATATTAGCCGTAGTACTGCTTAACATCAGGCAGGATGGTGGTCAAACGCTTGTTCATAGTGAGGCAAACGAGTTCTCGAGTGAAGACCGTGTCTAGGCAAATGCAGTGTAGGACGCCCTCACGCAAGGTGGACTGATGATTTGCGCAAAATGGCTTACATAAGCTGGATGCGAGAAGCCGAAAACAGATCACAGTGGCGTGCAATTGGAGTGGCCTTTGTCCAGCAGTGGACAAGTTTGTGCTGATGATGATGATAATGATCATCTTGTAAGTACTTTTAGTTGATTATTCTAGACTAGTTGTCTCTTGCCGTCTGTACCGTTTATTTCCGAGGGTGTGTCCACTGTAAGAAGCAGATAACTGACTTCAAAAATGAAGGAGGTTCTCAATTCGTTTGTTATTCCTTTTTTAATTTTTTACTTCATAACTTTAGACTGCGTAAAATATTTTGATGGTTCTTTTTTTGTTCGAAGTTGATGCTTCCCGTGTCCAATTTCAATTTAGTCCAGCTCTGACAGTGGTCTTCATGATAAAAGCACGCAAGTCTTAATTATTTACATGTTCGATTTCGAAGTTCGAATTTTTTTACTTATAGGTAGGCATGTAGGTAATAATACCGTGCCCTATCATTCGATCAAGTTGTGCAAAAGTTGGCCTTCGGAATTCTAATGAAGCTTTGGACAACAGTAACTCACCTGTCATAGGTACCTATTTTGACCATTGTTTTATAGCTTACCTTATTACATACAAACAAAATTAACAATAGTTTTGTTTTTTTTGTTTTTAAGATTACCTATTTATTTAACAGCATCAGGGTAACCTGTTATGTAATGTTCCTTTATGTGTTACATAAATAAATTACTATTCCGTTGGAGAATATTATCAATGGCATAAACAAGGACTTAACTTGCACATACTATTTCATGTGGTAAAAATGGACGGAAGGAGATTTAAGGGAAAAAGTATGGATTATCAGATTATCGGTAAAGCCGTTTCGGAGGAGTACGGTAACTAACATTGTGACATGAAGATTTTATATAAGTATTAGAAGTAGGTAATATTTTTTGCATCGTATTGCCGAAATGTAGGCAAGTACAATATTTACTTTCCTAAAGATTTCTTAACTACGTATAAATAGTTATTACTTAGCTAACATGTAATTTAGCAACAATAATAATTCCTAAGCTAATTAACAACGCGGGTAAGGGCGCGTCCATATTGATAAATCGAATCCACCAATCACTATGGTTTTTTTTCTAGTTTTTTTTAGTTGTTAATTTTTTATTGACCAGAAATTATCCGAAGGTGACCTGCCCGGAGCAGCGCATGACGTGACAGTGCAGCGTGGTGTGTCATCGTATCAACAAAAAAGGAACCACTTTTTATAAGGTTATTTAATTATGGATATTAGGATCTCTTTGTTTGCTCGCGCTGATATAAGTGGGTACTTTTGTTTGTTTTTGTACCTCGTGCACCCAAATCGATGTAGTTTTATGGCAGTTTGATTTGGCGGTTGTTAATTATCTTCAAGTATAATATTGTTATTGCACAGAATACTAAATCAATCTAAAAATATATACTCTACTCGAATACTCGACTTGTAACCGGGTGGTCGCGGGCCCGAGTCCGGCTACTGGACGTGTACCAATGGGACTCATTTTCAGAGCCTATGTACGCAACGCAACGCTCGTACGGTGAAGGACAGCATCGTGATGATACCCGCACACCACCAGGTGTGTGAACCCTATAACGGCGATGGGCTCACCCCCTGTCACGTTGGGGTATTGCTTGGTGAACCGTGGACATTTGCTTTAGCAAGTGCCTCTGCCTACCCCGCTTTGGGATTAAAGGGCGCGAAGTGTTTCTTTTTTAATACTGTTCAATAGAATATACAGGGTGAGTTGATAAGATATTTTCAGTTGTCACTATGCATACTGCGTGTAAGAGAACCCCGAGCAATGGTCTTAGAAACGTTGTTGGGCTCGTGTCAATATGAACAACTTTTACTATGGCGACAATGCGGGGAAATGAAGAAAAAACATTTCCAACCCCATACAAAAAGTCATGCAAAAAAACATCCACAGACAACTTAAAAGGGTAGAAAAAAATCTACCTTCGAATGTTTTGCCCGTGTTACAGGGTCCATCTTGTATACCTACCTACATTTTTAAAAATTTAAATCCTGCTTTTGCGTTCCACTGCTGGGCAAAGGCCTCCATCTGTTCCGTACATTATACGTTTAAAACCTATTATACTGACGAACACTTCAATTATGGATACAACATTCTAAGTTATTACGTCTCACTTTTTTAAAGTAAGTGTGTTTATTCTGTTCGGTGTCGTATCATTAAGGTTTATTTTGAAGAATAATACATTCGTCAAACGATACAGACATATAAATATATCTTTTGTACTGCCCACCAATTTGAATCCTTTATGTTACAAATCGTGAGGTTTATTTTCACAAAACCAGAAGTGGTGTCAGTCAAATACGCCCATCGAAATAAGAAGAGTTAAAAAAAATTAAGGCACTTTGTATTTGCTGAATTCTACAAAAAAAGTCGTGACTTCCACGAATTCGTGGCGATTATGCGAACCGGCCTCGTTAGGGCTCGTTCACACTGGAAATGTTATTATTAAAATAGAATTGCAGTTTACGCTATATGTATACATTAAATGATGTACTCTCTATAATAAACCTTATCTAAAACAATGTTATTCACTTAACCTAAGTAAATTAAGTACAATACTCACTTAACATAAAACAAATACACGGTAGTTAATTTTAAACATTATGGGTATGCTAAACTAAGGTAACGGCGAGTACTGTGCTCCTTCCACACATTCATATGGCCGGTAAATATCATCCCTAGAGCAGTGTGAAGGTGCCTTTACATCGGCAGTCACGGGCGGGTGCGCGCGCGGCGACACTGTGTCTGCGGCGAGCGCGCGTGAGCGGGACGCACGCACGCCAGAGCGAGACACACTGCTATTGTCGAGGAATAGTCATCGAGCCTCGTTTGTAGGTCACGTTGTCCTTCGAGCCGCAAGACACGTTCTCTCCACCTCGGACAAAGCCATAATTATTATTAATTGTAAAGGAAACCCATTAGGTAGGTAAAATAAAAAATAATTATTTCCCCACATAATGTAGAGCATTGTGATTATTCAACATGATTTGTTCTATACATACCTATGTATGGATAGTATAATTTCCGCTTTATTGTTTGTAATGTTTTGTTAGCGTTTCAATTGATCCCGTCCAGTGTAGTTAGAGTCGTGAGCCCGGCGCGGCGCTGCGGGCGTGCGCGCGCGCACATCGCCAGCCACATCGCGTGTACCACGATGATCTCATCAACATAGTGTAGGTATAATTTAGTAAATAATATGCTAATACATAACAAGCTAATTCATGTAATTTGCTGTTGAGTAGGTAAGTACCACTAGATACTTTAGTAACTGAGTACTAGCCATTTTAACTATTTAAATAAGTAGGTAAGTGTAGGAAAACATGAAAACGCGAAAAGTTGATTACGCGTTTAATAGAGATATGTGCCTAGACCACCCTTTTTATCCCGTAGCGGAGTGAACGGCAAAGGCTTCAAGCACTAAGCCAAAAGTCACCAAGCGTAATCCAATGGCAGGCCTTTTAGCTTTACGTGTCTCCTACCTCTAACCATTATTTTGTGAAACGAAAAAGGTCATTCTAGTAATCGATACGGATTCGTTGATTGATTGTATCGCATTCGTTTTACATTTAGGACTCTTCCTTCACCATAATGCGTTATGTTCTAGAAACCTGTTCTAGAGTCTCATGCCCTGTCCTGACAAGCTCATGCACTCTGAATAAGAGATTAATTGATACCTTTCATCACAAACACTAGAAGACTCAGTGTGGTCTAAAAATACAATACGTAATGGGGAATTTTCAAACTCCAAAAGATTCTTATCTAGATGTCCCCCAGGGGGACTTCTCTCTGTTATATTTTAGCGCGTTTTTTATTATTTGGGTGAGTTATTTAGACTTCAGACACTTTTGTAACAAGTAGACAAAGAATAAAAAACATTACTGTCGCTTTCAATACAGACTGCTTGAAGTTAGTAATTTCGTTGACATTTGTCTCCCTAATACAACTAGCGCCATCTGTCATAACTAAGAGAAACAGAGGCCCTGAAAATTCCCCATTCGAGTAAGTATACTGCAACGTCATCATGTTGAGATGACAACTTTTTGGGGTTTTTAACCAGTTCTTTCTCTCTGATTATTGATGATAGCTACCTTAACATAGATAACCAAATATGGCGGACACCAGGCGTGATTCATTTGTTATGTCCATCTAAGTGTCAATGGAGAATTTTCCATGATGTTTATTTAAAAGATTATGGAAATTTTCAGACTAGAAATACAGCCAAGGAGACTACAAGTGAAGGTTTTTCTTTTCGAAACGTTGTGTGTAAAAGAGACAAACTATTCTCAAGAGACGCTTTTATGTTAGAATAAGATTAAAATCTTTTTTTAAACACAGCACATTTGACCACCATCCTGCCTGATGTTAAGCAGCGATGTGGTCTGCGATGGAGCATACTTGTTCATTAGGTACCTATTGACCCCAGTGACTTGAAGACCTTCAGACTGTACAGCGCAGGAAACAAAGACACAAATTCCCGAGATTCTGTTCTATGTACTAGTCATTGTTTTTGTGAGTTAATGTTAAGTACACTTAACATAAGAATGCATGTATACTAGTAAGAATTTCAAACGAGCCACATTGTACATTAATTTTACTTTGGAATTGATACATCTAGTGTATGCAATACATCATTCGGAGGTAATGGTACGCTAGGTAAAGTTAAGATGGTTGTTATTTCTTTTTTCATATTTGCGGTCAGTCAGACGTGCAAAGCTGCCACCTTTCTTGCAAATATTTGCACAGTTGATTCAATACTTGCTCCGCCTATTAAGGCAGATTGCACTTCACACGATCTTCACTCAGCTACCTACCTACTGCGTACATAAACGTAGGTATTCGCATCATCTAATTGAAAGCCAGCAAGTATTATGCGGTGTAAAAACAGACGGCAAAAAGTGCAGCTCGGCAATCTGACGGTGACTGGTGCACTTGTAACAACCCATGCAAGTATCCATTACGTAATGATCGCAGTGCATTATAGCTCCGGTCGTGGAAGGTTCCGCAGTAAGTGGATAGCAACGGCCAGGTAAATGATCCATCATCAGCCGTAATTGCCAACCCTAGCCCCGAAGGCCGCGCTGTAATACAATTGTTCATAATAGCTCTAAATTACAATAATAGATGTTTACATTTAAATAGCACATAAATTGCTTCGGGCCATTTAACTCGGTGTATCTGAATAATTTGGCTTGATGTCATCGCGACCAGCGACTGGAAACTGCTAATGTCCACGAATTTACATACAAGCCGTGATACGGGATCAACGCGCGGCCGATTCTAAACCCTATGGCGATGGACGTAGAGGAGGTGGAGAACATTACAATGTAAAACAACGGCATCTGTTAGATGAAATCAAAATCAATGCGGTAAATTTAATTCCTGTTCTGGAAAGAGATCCCAAATCTGATCTTCCACGCTACTGGTTTCATAGCCGGGGCGAAATTATATTTAGTTTCTATAGAGGAATAATGGTAGAAAGGGATTGTAATATCCGCTCCTTAACATTCTTAGGAAGGGATTCCCTCGGAACGGTTCAATAGAGAAAACGTTACACAAATCGTAAAGGGCAACAATGCTAAAAGAAGCGTGAAACTTTTGAGTACAACGTCATTTGGACAAAAAACCACCTGCTTCAGCCCCCGAGAGCCCCGGGCTGGCGGCGGCGGCGGGGCGGGCGGGGCGGGCGGGCTCGCGAGCCTGAGGCAGGTTCATTTTTTTTCTAGAAGTGTGTAAAATAAAACGATTCCCTTGCTAACACCATTTCTTATGGGCAAGGTATTATCATAGTGAACATTTCGCAATCTCGACTTTATTCCCTGCATCCTCGAGTTCATTTCATCTCAACCGACCTGTCTTCGAATCTGAGAACATTGTTTGTGGAGGACAATACAAAACTGCTATAAAGTGCCATCCTATTTTTTTTAGTCTATATTGGGCCAAGGTTTCCTTTTTTTTATGTCGTGCAGGTTTATAACGTTATTGACAGAATAGATTATTTGAGGGGTGGGTACCCCGCTATTATCATATTCTATGATGGTCTCGTGTTTTTTGCTGCCACACAATTGTGGAATTTTCCACTTGCATCTTACCTAATATAAATTATTACTATGCCAATTTTATTGTATCATGTTACGTGCGACCTACACAGACAAGTGGATATCACAATGATTGACATGATAGTGTGTTGGCAGGACCTCTTCCAGAATTCATAACTTCTTTGGAACATGTAGGTACAAGAGCGATATTATATTTCCAAGGAGTGCAATACTGCAAGGTGCGAATGAAAGATCTCAAGAGGCATGTGATATAAGAGGCAAGAGGCGTCTCTCGGCGACGGCTGCGTGTTGTTTTGGGTCATGGGTTCAACGTACGCCGGCACTAGTTGACGTCAAGCCATTACATTTTCCTAATGCTTAGGGAAGTGAATTCATTAGGATATGGAAACACTAGTACGAATGAATAAAACTTTATGCGCCGATGTGTCAACATAATGTTATGTAGAAAGTCATTTACGTCTTCGGTCTTGCTTGCTAATGTGACGGATCATTTTGAATTGTCCGATAAAATTAAATTCATCATCTTTTTTCGAAGCCTATTCAACTGTCGGATTATAAAATCGATTGTCATATGATTAAACGCTGGCTGTGTGGAAGGTTCCTCACCATCCATCCAGTTATAAATATATAAATGGGAAACAATCCACGATTCGAATTGAATGTATAATTTTAGAGAAACTTATTGTTCGAGTTCCATTTCTAATCTCAAAATGAGTCATTTTCATAATCTGTCAATTTGACTAAGGTTCCTTGAATTTCATTCTCAAATAGCTCAGTATTCCTATTATAACAGTTGAACCATTTTAGACTGAAGAATACTCAATGATGACCAATAATTTAGTCGCAGACGGTACTGTACGCGAAGAGTAATCTTGGCAAGAGGTGTCTGACAGAGCTGGTCTGCGGACTGCTGCCAGTCCTGAACTCCAAGGAGCTTTACGTAAAATAATCCTTTCGTGAAAGACGTTGATTGATTTAGCTTAATTAAGCATTCACGAAGTGTCTGGATCAACCATCAGTATCTGGCGTATTTTCTGAAGGAAATTACAAAAAGCGGTAGTTCAACTTATAGACGATTGAGAGCGGTACGCGATCCTAATGAAGGCTTTGAACATCTTTGATGTTATAGAAGCGAGCATGTGGATTACAAGAGGCGCTCGGTGCTCGCCGCTCGCTCTCTGATGTGCGCTACGTGAGTAATGGTTTGCGTGTGAAACTAATTAGACGTTAATCGTCTTTTCTACTCTTTAATCATACCCAGAAGAACGAATCACGTTGTCTCTGAATAGACTTTAAGTGGGTACATCATTGTGCTTAAAAACTAACCTTACATGTCATTTGAATACAGCGATTGTGTTCTTTGAAATAGTGTCGGCACTGTCATTTCTAAAGTAGGCAACGTTTTGTAATAATATAGGTACCGTACTGTCACGACGACGACAGTCTTGCTGTTAAAGTATTAACTCTAAAACGTTTGTACTTCATTCTTCTTATTTTCGAGTCGACAGGGGGTATTTCACTTTTTGAACATTTATTGCTAGTGTTATGAGACAGAACAGTTATGTATGAGTTAAGTAACGTTTCGGTATTATTCTTTAAACGCGATGTACTCGCATGTCACGTCGCGGCGTCGCCTGACTCAACTCCTCGAAGTCTAAAAATAACAGATGGTATCGCATCCACTGCTGGACGTGAGCCTGTCTCATTACGCTGATGTCGTGCCTAGTTTGGATGTTAAACGACGTTCCTTTTCAAGACGATTGCCCAAAGAATATAAACCTGTGTATAAAAAAATCTAGTGACGAAAGACGGATGTGAAATATATCTAGCCGTCTGAAAAGATAGGTCAGAACTGTACGATATAACAAGTTACAAAAAAAAATGTACTATGTACATTTTCTTGAAACTGAAATGAAAATATCTTTCTATGTCTGTACTTTTATTCAAGTAGCATAGGGACAGCTCAACAACAGCCTAATAAAAGTACGATTAGCTGAAACTTAACGTAAATTAATCTTGATCAATTAGTTTGTCGGAATTGTCCACGGCCGTTTTGTTGCTACACTGCAACATCTACTGCAACGCTGCCTTCAATAAAAATATCGTCATTAGAGATCATTGTGATATTGTCAACAGTACGGGGCGTAGTGACCAAGTTCGAATATTGAGTGTGTATGTATGTATTTATACAACTAGTTGACTAAATAAGCCAAATTGTCCGCGCGCTTCAGCCGGCACGTCTGTCGCTCAAGTAGCGAGCTGATAGCAATCTTGTTCTATTTATAAAACCGCCAAGTTGATGCGTGTCACGTACGAACAGAGATCATAACCTCCGGTAAGTATAGAAAGCAGACTATTACCTACACATTACAAGTAGCTATCTTTGCTCAGGTAAATAAACCTTTGCAGAAATTATTCACCCTAGATTACTTCCAACCTGACAATAATGAGTAAACAATCTAGGTCTGTCAAAAATTATGAGAAACCAAAGAATTGCAACTACGATAGTTATTCTATAAGTTTTTGTCTTTCTACTCGCTGCTTTGTGGGTTTTTTTAAACTGTTCATAGTAGCTTATACACAAATTGTGAAGCTGTTGTAAAGGATTGATAAGTGACCGACCAGCAGGTTAGGTTGCCTTTTATACTTGTGTACCATGGATGAAGTTTTTAGTCAGGTCAGGTAGGTAAGTTTGGTAAAGTATAGCGTGGGTAAGCGAATGAGTAGTATTGTAGTTTTCATAATAAACGCCATCGAAGCGAGAGCGAGGTGAAAGAAATATTATGTGCAATAATATTGATAAAGATCGGGCAGAGCAGAGCCAGAGCGGGTTAGCTCTAGCGCTGTAGAGAAGCCGGCCGGCGACCGGCGGCGGCGGCGGCTACACGGTAACACGGCACGAGCTGACAACGCCGCGCGTCGCACGCGGGGGCGCGGCAACATCGCGCTGACAAAGAATACCAACCTGCTGAGAAGCGACAGTTCAACTCAGAGGAGTCACATATCGCATAGTTAGAACAAAAAGGACCCAATACGAAACATGCCGATTTTGTAATTTAAGTTTTGTATCTTTTATGTTAAGGTTCAATTCCATAAAATTACACATTTTGTTTTGTGTCACTTTTTTTCTAACTGTGCGATATAATTTATATGGAGTCAAGGAAACGTGTGCGTTGAAAAGAGGCAAAAGCAAATAGACGCGCATATCTCCAGAGAATGGCCCGTAAGCCGAGAGGCAGGTAGGGCGCGGGTGGTGGTGGGATTATCCCTGTAATCATCAATTTCTGTATTTTCCTAAAGTTGCTTTCAGGATCACAAGAACCGGAATTGAAAACACTATTATATAATCATCGTTAAAATAACATTCTATTACACGAGTTAGGTAAGCAACATGGGTCGTGAAATGCTTCATGTTTCTCTAATGCATAATGGTAACCTGTAACCTATTTTTGGCAATTAAGTAGGTACTTAATTAAATTATAATTATGTTTGACATTATTTTGAAGATAATTGGTTATATCATCAAAGATAATACAGTTGTAATCAATTAACTAAGTAAGTAGGTAAATTATTAAAAAAAATACCTACAAACTCAGGAGCCTATTTCAATCGATATTCGAAAATTATCTTTTGTACCCAAATGTGACAGCTGAATAAATAAATAACCGTGTGGTGTGGTGACGGCGAATAGAATACACGATTGTGTCACCACCCCATACCAAATTTTCTCATCTAGATAGTCGTAAGAGGCGACCGAAAGAACTCTCTAGAGGACGGGCAGCAGCGCTCTCAGTAAGTTAAACCATAACACCACTGCGATCGCCAACCCGCCTGTCAATCGTGGCGATTATTGGCAAATTCCCCAAATGGAAGTCAATTAGGAGACGTGATGTGGCTGATGACGATAGTGATGAATAAATAAATCAAAATACAAAATAACAGTTTCACTAGTTCTCACAGCAAGAATAACGTAAAAACTGAAATTCCCCAAATCAACTGTCCCATCTGCGTGCCTACATCATCAATCGCACACCCAGCCCTCACTGCGCGATAAGATATACTCGCATAATTGCCTCTCGCTCGCTAGCTGGCTCGCTCGCTCGCTCGCTCGCTCGCCGCCAGTGCCCGCGGGGAGGCGGCCCCGACATGCCGTACCGTCGCATGAACCCGGCGTTGAGGGTCAAGCTCATCGAGGAGGTGCAGAAGTACCCAATACTGTACGACCTGAAGCACGAGGGCCACAGAGACAGTGAGATGAGGGACCGCGCCTGGATGGAGATCTCCGAGCGGCTGGCGGAGAACAGTGAGTGACGTCATAGCTTACTAACACTCTATAGCTAGTACTTGAAGTGGACGCTGCCTTCTAAATGTCCATTTTGTTGTGGGCCGTATTCACGTCCATTAGAATTGACTTCTATTGAAACTAAATTGGTAAAAGTAAATAAAATATACGAAGGTCTCAATATTAGTTCCTCATAATAATATGCTTGTAGGTATCTAATGTTGTTATCAGGTAAGGATTGAAATAATCGCAGAGGTATCGCATCGCTCGATTTGTCGTATTGGCAGCCTCCACCGCCGCGGCGTATTCATGCACTTTACCTTGTTAATGAGTGATGAAATCGGATAATCCCGGGTATCGTATGCCTGAAGAGGTTACCGGGGTCCTCCCGGGTCGGGCTGCGCTTCCCGGAACTCTAGCGCTTTATACTGGCCGTGGTTAGAGAACCGGGACGTCAAGTAGGATTTGCTTCTTGATTAGCAGATCAGTAGATCAACATGTACTTACCTACGGTTTTCCAAGAAAGTGTTATACCAGTTTTGATAACACTTCCTGTGTCACTAAACCATAATTAAGGTACAGTTCTTATATTCTGACAAGTAAAAAAATAACCATAATGTCTATTGAGATTCTTATGAGTTTCAGTCCAAGGGTTGTAGAGCAGTTTCTTGCTCGACTGTACATAGGTACATAGATAAACTCCCGTCCATAATTATGACTGGGTTGAATACAACTTTTGGATATTTATACGCATATACAGAGTAGGGCATCTGGTGTGGCCTCGATACTTCACAATGCGTTGTTGTCGCAATATATTATACAAGTTTAAAGTAAAACCTATAATCAATGTAAGAAACGTTAACAATTTTTTGGCACAACGTCAATTCAAGATTCCTCGGAAGAAGGAGTTCTTTAAAAATTAATGGAGGAATCTTTAAAAAAAACCAGAAGAGCGAGTCCGAAGACAAACGATCATAAAATAAAGTAGTTGCATCTCTTTCCTTTTCAACTATATTTGACAGAATGATTTTTTTAGAAACCTCCTCAATTTATTTTATTGGGGATGTTACGACTTGAAAAAATACGCATGAAGACTTGGAAAGTGACAACTGAAAATGTCAACTTTTAAAGTTCTTTCCATGCAGTACCTGTAGCTTGACATTTGGGCCATAAAGACATTCTTTCGGCTTAATATTCTCACGGAAGTGACTTAACTAACACACGATTCATCACGGCGTTTCCCGCATTATATGACTGTTGCTGAGGGACACGCGAGGGTTGTTAATATTATCTGCTAATGATAAACTTGCGGACATGTCGTGTTCCACTGCTGGCGAAGCTCGCAGCCAGTTCAGCTCCTCTAGTAACGGCAGCTCAATGTACATGTGATACTAGACACCATACACTCGCTATCAACTTGTACATTATTATTGTGGAGATCGCGTAACACCCTTCATTATGCTAAACTGTACTTGGGGGAAACATTCCTGAGGCAGTTATATTCATATTAATTTTCATGACCATAGCAAGGTGAGGACGTAACTGGAGCCTGAAAGCAATTAGCACTTTAATGATCGTGGTGTTTACTTCCCTTCACTACGAATAAGTTCCTATCTCAGAAAATATCGATTACTCTGAACTGCAGCTAGGCGGCAAAGAAGTATTTTTTTTATTCAAATTACACTTGGGAATAATAATTAACCTACATTCGTCAGAAAGTAATAATACGTTTAAGAATGAACAATTCTTTATGATTTTTGTTTTGTCTCTCTAAAACAATTTATTTGACTGCTGAGCTAGCATTAGAGCTAGCGTTCCTCGTTACAAAGATTTGTGTCTCTGTTTTTGTAATCCGGAATGTGTGCTCTCGAGTGTAATCAAGATCAGTAAATAGGCTCGGGCGGCTTAGTCGAAATCGTCGATCACAATAATTGATCTAAATTCAGTTCACTCACTACTGCTGTTTTCCTCAGAGTTCAATAACAAATCTTTATAGATAATTACAAAAGTAAAAATATCAAGGACAGCGAACTGCTCATAGCGCCCATCGCTCAGTGCACTGGATACTCATAATTTGTAAAATCCTCAGCTGAGATCCTGAAGCGCGAGTGGAAGATCTTGCGCGACTCGCTGCGGCAGGCGCTGCGCAACCAGCAGGGCCTGAAGAAGAATGGCGAACCCTGCAAGAAGTGGACCTTCGAGAACAAGATGGCGTTCCTTAAACCCTACATGACCAAGCGACCGTGAGTATGGCTCTGCACAACACGTTGTACCTCATAGCCCCAGTTTAGGCTTCAAGCCTCATAAATTTGACAACAATCTATCGATGATTGGCCGATTGCGGTTGCTTAGCCAATCACGTCAATATTTTTTATTGTGTTGTCTAATGGGGAATTTTCTTTGATGTTTTGCTGACAAATTTTCGGGCGCACAAGGTTTTTCTACTTTTTCACAAAGTTTGACAGTAATGACAGTTCAAACATTACTGTCAAACTTTGTTTGGAAAGTATAACAGTAATGACCGTTCTCTGCCCGGAAATCTATCAGAAAAACGTCATAGAAAATTCCCCATTGATTACTCTTCAAGAAACTTCAGCGATTTCAGCTAGACAATAATACATGAGTATGTAATACATAAGTAAGTGGTGTGGCTGACGATAAAGTCGTTATGTGTTCCCCAGAGCTTACCAATACGGAGACGAAAACGGCACCGACTCAAAACTAGAAACAGACACGTCCGAGCCTCTAGAGCAAGACATGGACACGTCAGAAGTGGAGCAGCCCACGTACTACGAGCCTGATGACGGGCTGGAGCTGTTCTTCGCGAGCGTGTGCCAGGCGTCGCGGCGGCTCGCTCGCCGGCTGCAGCACCAGCTCAAGCGGCAGGTGCTGGAGGCGCTCATCAAAGCCGAGGAGGAACACGATTCCGCTGAAAGCAAACAGGATATTGTCAAATTTTGAAGATGGAATGACGAATATTTTCGGTTGTTGGGAAATGCTACCAATACATTCCTTCCTCTCTTCCTAAAGTTGCTTATAACAAAGTTATTGTAACAGGGTCTACTTCATTGAAATGTCAAATGATAGAAAAGGACCCCCCACACGTCTGCAATACTGATACCAAGTTTATCTATCAGGAATGTATGTATTATCATTACATAGTATAAAACAAAGTCGCCTACCGCTGTCCGCATGTATGCTTAGATATTTGAAAGTAACTATGCCACGAATTTTGTTACTATTTTCTTTAGTAGATAGAGCGATTCTTGGAAAAGGTTTATATGTAATAATACATGCATATAATAGAAGAGAAAACGTATGCCGGATCAACTAGTTTACATATAAACCATCCTCATGAAATAACACTATTTATTACAAAAGGAACGCATACATAGGGACAGACCGCGGGGCGCGACTTTATTGTACACTATGTAATGATAGCGATGACAGCTATTGTGTAAGCCGTAAGGGGGTAAATGGAACAGCGGTTATAGATGGCCTCCTGGCCACGATCCTTCATACAATAATGAATTGGGACACAATGTTCTACAACATCGATATACCTTATTTTCATTGTTGCTTTGAAATTGAACAAAAGTTACATGATCATCGTTTAAATAATTGATTGCTTTATCATAAAGTTATACGATACAGAGACATTACCCGTCATAATCAAGTTAAATGGGTACTCGGTGAAGGTGCATGTTAAATCAAAAACACATGCGCGGGTGAATAGTATATAATAAACACACTTCACGCCTTTTAATCCCAAAGCGGGGTAGGCAGAGGCACTTGCTTAATAAGCAAATGCCCAC